>JAJHJA010000022.1:0-288419 GCA_021202915.1 Heliconius himera | reverse complement strand
TGTCATGTTGTTCATCTTTGCACTTCCTGTCATGCAAGTGATACTGTTCTGTCTTGCCATCGGTAGAGATCCTAGCGGGCTGAGATTGGTGAGTATCGATGGATATATGAAAATCATATTTTATTTAAATTATAACTAAACTTATAATTTTATTATTGAATTTTAAATGTGATGTAGTCATTAACATGTTAACATGTCTGAATGTTAACGCGACAGTTGGGGGTTCGATTGCCACTAGGAGCAACAATAAAGTTGAGCGTTGAGCCGCAACACTCAACATGCAATGTTTAAAAAATTAGGTGGAAAGTGGGGAATGGAGTGTTTACTATTATATATTTCGGATACAACGTAAAGCTATAGAAGAAACAATTTTCACTTAAATATTCCTCTTATCTTCTTGAACACATTTTAATAATTAACTGGATTGCAAAGATTTAAGAGTCATATTAATTAGGCTATTAAATTATATCTTTCGTTACCAATCCACTGCTGTTACCGTTACCAATCAAATCATTCTCTTTACAGGCGATAGTGAACGACGACGTGAACATCATCGACGGTAACTGCCCATACAACGCGTCGTGTTCAATGAAAAACCTATCATGTCGTTATTTAGCACATTTCAATAATAAATCAATAGTAAAGGAGTACTACGCGACGGTGCCCGACGCCATCGCGGCCGTGCGCAGCGGCGACGCGTGGGGCGCCGTGTACTTCAACGACAACTATACTGACTCACTTGTTGCTAGGTTGGCTTTGGGTGAGATTTCTTTTAATTTTTTTTTTATTTCTTGTAAAAAAAGTTAGCTTGTAAATAATGTTAGTAAATAAAGGTGCAAATGTAGGTGCTTTAGCTTTAAACTTAAAAAATAAGGGCTCTTAGAATCTTATGTTAATGTTAAAAATATTCACATGTATTCATATATTTTCCTTTCTTCGCTCTGGTCTCGAGGCAAAGCGTGGCGTTGAGTTCCGCCATTTAACACGCAATGCCTCCAGAACTCGGCGGAAAGGGGGGGAACGGTGTGTCTTAACACTAAGTTCCTTCTGCCTACCCTGCTGTGTGCGGGATACAGCGCGTACATTATTAAATAAAAAAAACATAACTTTATGTCATATTTCAAATACTTTTTTTCATTATCTGACAGCTGATACAGCGGACAACGAAACTATATCGTCATCCGAAGTGCAAGTGTGGCTCGACATGTCCAACCAACAGATTGGACTCATGTTGAACAGGGATATACAGTTCTCATATCGGGATTTCGCTAAGGTATGTTAAAAATAAAGTAGCCATACTAATGGAATATTTTTTCCGAACCGAAATAATTAAAACTAACTAAATTTACATTATACACAACTAACAAATTTATTATTTTCTCTATTTTTTGTCCGTATTAGAATCTTGCTAAGATATCGTTTAGTGTTATTTGTATAACTTGGATAAATACATGATTTTATGAAAAAAAACTATATAGGTAAAAAGAAATAATTTTATAATTTCTCTTTTGTTCGTAAAGACTGTGCAAACAATAGAATAACAAAAAAAAACAATGTTATGCATTTTTAAAACATTTTTCAGGATCTTCTTTCCACCTGCAATTACAATCCCAAAGTGGGTGACATCCCCATAGACTTCCAGGACCCCATTTATGGTGACAGTAACCCATCGTTCACTGATTTCGTCGCGCCTGGAGTTATTCTTACGTGAGTTTACTTTAATTTATAGCGTTAAATAATATATTTTACGATTATAGTGGTATATTTGGTGATTATAATAGTATTTTGATGATTCTAGTAACTACATCATGGGAGTGGAAAAACTAATAAGTTGCTATGAGTATGTGTGAATGCTTAACATTCACATATACTCATAACAAAAAAGCTAAGTCAAGAAGCGTTTTTCGGTTTTTATTGAAAGTTATTGCTTTGGTCAAACCTATGACTTATATTTTTATTATACATAGTAATGATAATAATAATTGACTTAAAGATATTTATTTGGCATTACTGTTTTTTTCATGTTGTTAGCATCTCTGTAGGAAGATTTTTACAAATTTCCGCTACCCAAAGATTTGTCGTCTGGCAAGAGAGAATGCTGTTTATTAAATATTTTTTAATATTTTTTAAAGTTTTATTTTTTACACTTAGAAAAGAAAAATACTTATTTAGAAAACGTATAAAAATTGTGACGTAGCGAGACTCGAATCCGCGCCTCCTGGAAACCGACCAGGAAAATCTACCTATACAGATGCCAATAACATAAATAAGTTGTAACAAGCGTATAAAAATTTTGATGTGGCGTCATTCTTCCATTGGATATTTCAAATATTATGGCTTAATTATGAAGATTATTTTTAAATGTTCGTTGTAGTTCTTGAGCATTAAAGGTTGTATAATGGATGAATGAGTATAGGAATGAGAACATTATGTGTAAAATTAAATACAATTAATTCATGATATATTTTAAAAAAATAGTAAAGTTGGTTCGTTAATAATAGAATTCTAAAATCTTTTATTTTTTAGTTTCATTGTCTCTTTATATTAATTTATTAACAAAATATTCTGTTTGTATATTACAGGATCGTGTTCTTCCTCGCCGTCGCTTTAACGTCATCCGCACTCATCGTGGAGCGCATGGAGGGTCTGCTGGACCGCTCGTGGGTGGCCGGGGTGTCCCCGGGGGAGATACTGTTCTCGCACGTGGTCACACAGTTCGTGGTGATGGTCGGACAGACCGCGCTTGTGCTGCTCTTCATGATCATAGTGTTCGGCGTCAAGTGCAACGGCAATATCGTGTACGTCGTCATGCTGACGCTGCTGCAAGGTGAGTTTAAGATTTGATTTCGTCTATCAGAGTGGAGATAGAGAAGGCACTCACTGTTTTGGTTGTCGTCGCCAGGTCTGTGCGGCATGTGCTTCGGGTTCGTGATCTCGGCGGCGTGCGAGCTGGAGCGCAACGCCATCCAGCTGGCGCTGGGCTCGTTCTACCCCACGCTGCTGCTGAGCGGCGTGATCTGGCCCATCGAGGGCATGCCGTGGGCGCTGCGCGGCGTGGCGCTGTGCCTGCCGCTCACGCTGGCCACGGGCGCGCTGCGCGCCGTGCTCACGCGCGGCTGGCCGCTCCAAGAGCCCGACGTGTACCTCGGCTTCGTGGCCACGCTGGCCTGGATCGCGCTGTTCCTGGCGCTCACGCTCACCATCCTGCGCTTCAAGCGCGGCTAGTTACGTTCTTACGCTGTAAGGTGCTCAATCGCGATCGACAGTTATATATTTATTCTTCAATACGGTGTAGTAGTTTTAGTTTTACCTAGTTGTAAGTAGTTTAAGGGCGATAAGTCTTCAATGTAATACAACTAAGTGTCAGACTGTGATTATTTTTGATAACATTGACATTTTTGTAATGACAATTATAATAAAATTCTACCAAATAGTAGTTCTTTGTTTTTTTTTATGTGATTTATCTATTAACATAAGATATGGCATCCACATATATAATTCATTTCTCTATATAACTCATTCACACATACATATATTACAATGACACATCCAAATGTAATAAAAGATGTCCGAGGAAACAACAATTGGCTCGATGTGCTTTTCAATAGCTTCACCAAAAGATCTCCAATAGACTCGTTACGCCGAAAACCGTATTAACTATTACTGAGAAGTTTGTTTTTAGATTTTAAACACAACACATACTATAACCCTTTTTTAATGACCTGATTTTGCGCTGACAGACGTAAAATAATCTGCTAGTTTTTCGTATAGTACAGAAAACACGGATGACATAAAGCAATAAATTTTATAGAATAATAGCGAACCCGCGCGACTTTGCCTATGATATTTATCAAGTATATTTATGGTTTATTTTCAGTTATCAACAGGATTAGTAAGAAAATATAAGCCTTAATAATCAAAATAAATCAAAAAAGAATAATAAGCAGAGAAAATTCTTATTATTAGAAAAAATACCTCAGTAATTAAAATGAGCTAACAAAATAAGTAAAAGTACATAAATTTTTTTTTTTATATTAGGAAAAATATGTAACTAATTAAAATAAAATAATAACTAAACATAACCAGAGAAAGTTAACATTTATTAATAAAATAAATGGCAGTGGGATGATCGCTCTACTCCCGTATTTTAAAACTTTGATGTCTTCTAAAATATCCATTTCTGACAACATTGATGTGCTGTAAGAGCCTAGTAGAGTAAGAATTTAGTATGTGTAAAGCGCACAATGTATCTAACATATTAAATCAGATAAGGAATAATGCTGTACTGTTGAAAGTAGTTTCGCAATTATCCCTTCTTTATTTTTAAACACAGAAATGGTTATCTTTAAGATATGGATATATTATGTGCTTGAGGCTATATAACATTACGGTGTATTTCTTTGGTTAGCCTTACATAGCCAAATAACAATAATAAAGAACGCTCTCGAACCGCGACCGCTGCAGAAATAATAAAATAAATGAAATGCATCGTACTACAAAATTATTCAATTTCATTCGTTCTGATAAACGATACCGTGTAAACTATTTTATAAATAAATTATTATTTATCTTATAGTCACAAAAAAATATTGATAATGTCAAGGTTTCCGTTGCACTGACCGTTTCTTATATATAATATTGAAAGGTCTGTTTATGATTTCCAAATGACTATGACTTTGCTTGTATGCGGTTATTTATATGATGCACAAATACAGAAAATAATAACTTTATAATTCAAATTTTTCTTCAGTCTTTCTATTTCCCCGAGCTAATGTCCAGAACAGCTGAACTCATTTTTATGGGACTTTCAATGATCGATAGAGAGAGTTATGGAGCAACACATAGGCTACTGTTTATACTGAAATTTTCACGGGATATGGTTTTACCCGGGAAAGACGTTTTTACACGTTTTCCATGCGCTCCTGGCCTCCCCCTGGTCTTTTAGAAACTTAATTTTATTGAAGTATTGAAGTTATGTAAACATAATGTACGAAATGTTTTTAGGGGTCACTATACAGGACCATACAGGACATAACAAAACTGTTATTTTTTATAAAATTGCGATATCGCAGTTTTTCGGCATTATCCAGATTTGAATAGCTAGCTACAGATCCAATAACACTTAACACTAACCCATGCCAACTCAAAACGTATTCCCTCGTACAAAGTGGGAGAAAATCATTGATCATTTAACTCACATTATTATGAAAAAGAAATTCTCGGTTAGAGATTGCTGTTGAGTGTGAAAGTAAACAAATACATTAGACTTATTTACTCCATAGATATATCAATCAAAATGCTAATTATAGATTTTAAAAAAAGTTTGAAATTAAACCTCATCAGCTTCACGCTGTGGCTCCCTCTGCCTACCCTTCTACATGCGAAATACAGCGTAACATTGAGAGACAAACAGTTTTTACATAGAGTTGACCAAGACCATTTTACATAGAGGTAAAAATAATTTTCAATCAAATCTGGGCCGATGCACTAGTCTAACAAATTTATACATCAAAGTCCAAGCATATTGCTAAACTCTTTAAGGAGATTAAGAGCTACACATTCCATATATAGTGGGATAGACCGAGCTTATAAGCAGTTTAGAATCATGAATAACGTTAAGTTCAGCCAAAAAGTTATTCGGCGAACTCTGTCTCCTCTGGACATCGAGGAAGAAAGCCGTAGAGATGCGATCTCGTCGAAGGAGTATATGCGGAGTCAGCTTCGCTGATCGAATCCACAATGAAGAGATAAACAGAATGGCAGGTACTAACGCGGATGTCACGGTGAGAATGAAGAAGAACGTGCTCAGCTGGTTTGGGCACGTCGAAGGAATGAGTGATGAAAGAATGGTAAAAAAGATATGATGGAAAAATGAGTGATAAGAGAGGTAGGAGATCTCGGTTGACCTTCGAAAATACAGTATCAAAGATATTGAAAGATGGTCACGGGAAAAGCACAAGGAACCCCCGGACGGGCATGTTTGATGTTTGAAGAGGTTGATGACAGTGGACGAGGCGAAAGAGGTATATAGAGATCGTAGCGTTTGGCGCTCCCTTCTCGTTAAAGTGTGAAGCTAAGTTAAGGGTATTAAAAAAAAAAAAAAAATTCAAATTAACAGCTTTATTATCATAAAATATTGATCTTAAAAATAACTTACAATATGTACGAATTATCACTTTTTAGTTAAAATTTCACTTAAAACCTTCTTCTTCTTTTGTCCTTTGTTGAATTTGTGTTTCTGAAAAATTAAATATAAAATATAACAAAAGAATTAATTTAGTATAAAGTTTAGAGCAGTGGTTGCAATGCAATTCAAGTTCTTACATAATATAATACACATATGATTTAATATGTATATTTTAAAGGGGAGGCCAGTCGTGGCGTGAGGTCACAAGCGTATGACTGTAAACACGTCATGTTGTTCCTCGAGTGGAACTCGAGAAAATAAAACATTTAATATTTTCATTTCTTCGCTCTGACGTCGATACACAGCGCGGCGTCAAGTTCCGCCACTACATAATTCAGCAACAATAAAAAATGAAGAATAAAAAATAGATACATACTTTCTTCTTCTCTGCCGTCATACCAACAAACTCGTTCCTCGGTTTCTTCTCTTTGTGTGGTTGATTGACATTTTGACGTTTGCTAGGAGGTCCTTCATTACTATCCTGTTAAGAAAATATAAAGTATTGCACTATAAAATAATTTAGAACAATGTTATAAATATATATATATATATATATATATATATATATATATATATATATATATATATATATATATATATATATATATATATATTATAATTATTTAAGTAATTAATATCAACATTTTTTGATATAAACTAACTAAAAGTTCTTAATTTATGTCAAAATGCAAATTTTACGAAAAAACACGGACAATTTTAAATATCCTACATAATGTATCTAATATATATTTAGAGATTATAGAGATAAAAAAGGGTCAAAAATCTATAGTAAAAAGACCTGTGTTCAACTCTGCCACTCAATACACAACGTCAAGGGAAACGGTCTAAAAAAAATTAAATCAAAAAATATACATACTTGATTCTTTCTCTTATTCATAACTCTTCTAAAGGCCCCATCAGTTTTATCATCATTTCTTTCAAATCTATTTCTTTGACTAGCATCTTGTCCTCCATATTTACTGTGACTTTGACCTGGCCTTTGACTTTGACCCGGCCTATGACTTTGACCCGGCCTTTGACTTTGACCTGGTCTTTGTCTTTGACCTTGACTCGGCCTTTGATTTTGACCCGACCATTGATTTTGTCTATTATTAGGTCTAGATATTTTCTTCTGAGTGCCTTGTATACACCTTTTTACTCTCATTATTCTGTTTTTTATTGTAAGATCCTCTTCTGTTAGTGCTAATGCCAGTTCTACGCCATCTTTGGATTTAAAATTAACGTAGCCAAAACCTGGAACATATGTTAAGTATATTATGGGAATGCTTAAAATAAGACAGCTATGGTTTCGATTTCCAGTCAGGGAAATGAATTATATACATTTACTTGTTGTGGTAAGACAGAAAAAATCGATTTTAGAGTTCCATCACTCAACACGCAATGTCTCAAAATTTAGTGAATAGTCTGTGTCCTATATGTTTCAAATTAATGAAAAAAAATTTAAATTTATTAAATCAGCTTCAAGTTGTATTCTGCACATATCAGGGTAGGCAGAGGGAACCTATTGTTAAGTGATGTTTCGTTCCGGTCGTAACGCTGTTCCAGAACAGGAACGAGTCATTGCAAGATCCACAACAATTTTGTTAATCAAAAACATTTTTTTTTTAAACTAATAATTTCATTAGTTAGTTGGTTTGGTATAGTAGATAGGCATTATAAATAACTAGTACGCGCCTCGATCCCCGCACGCTGACACCCGCTCGTCGTCACGGAAGTCGATGGAACTCAACGTCGCGCTTTACCTCGACACCAGAGCAAAGAAATGAGAATATAAATGGAAATAAATATTTCATTTCCTCGAGTGGGGATCAAACCCACAACTAGTCGATTTTACAGTCACACTTTGTGGGTACAAATTCTACTAATGGAAATATTTATAATGTATATGGGATAAAAAAATATATTTAATATTTCAAAGTTAATTGAATTGAATTACATTTTTAATGTAATTCAATCTTACATATTTGTTGCTGTATTATAATATGCATATATTCAATCTTACATATTTGTTGCTGTATTATAATATGCAAATCAAGGCCCTACACCTTTGAGATACTTTCATTCCCCACATTCCGCCGAATTTTTGAGTTATTATGTGTTGAGTGGCAGAAATCAACCTCACATGTTATCAGAGAGTAATATGTCTTTTCTTCAAGTAGAAATCGAACCCATAATCGTCGCGTTTAAAGTGGCACGCTTGTGCCATCCTCCAACTAAAATTAAAAAAAAAAACAAAAAAAATAACTCTACCTTTCCCGGCATTAGTCTTCTTATCCCTCACAATCCTGACTGAATCTATTTCACCACATTTTTCAAATTTACTCCTCAGCACTTCATCTTCTATGGCAAAGGGCATGTTCCCTATGAATATTGCGCATTTAGGATCATAGGCAGCGCCTGTTGAGTCACTGCGGGATACACGGAGATGGTGGTCATTTAACACAGTGTTATTTGCTGATAAGGCCTGAAATAAAATAAAATTCAAAATTATTACATAATTCTCAATTTAAATAGACTACTGTAAACATTATTGAATAATTGAATGAACATAAGAACTGCACATTTGAATATGTTGTCAGACAAATAGAACATTATAGTATACAAATTTTGAAGCATCTGTAATAGCTCTTAGATTAAAACAAAATCTCACAGCTCTTTTTTGGAGTTCAATATTTTTATAAAAAACTTTTCATTGTCTATAAATTATGTCATATTCATAATTTATCTATTTTTGAGAGTATATGTTTAAAATATTGCTGAAAACGTAAACAAATCCCAGAGAAAAAGCAAGTAAGCATACAAACATTACAATGTCTAAAAAATGATTTAGTTGAAATTGTAATGACAAATTTAGACAGTAAGTGGAGAACATGGACAGTCTCCTCACACTAGGTTCTTTGTGTTGGCCTTGCTATTAAAATAATAAGCGTTTTATTTCTCACACATTTTATATTGTTTGTAGTGTAAGTTATTTATAAATAGTTTTATTAATGTAATATATAAAAAAAAAACATATATTCGCTTCACACTGTATCCTGCATGCATGGTAGGTAGAGAGAATCTTGTGTTAAGTCACTCTGTTACCCACTTTTCGCCGAATTCTGGAGGCATTACATGTTGAATGGCGGAACGCAGTGCCGCGTTTTGTTTCGACATCAGAGCACAGAAATTAAAATATAAATTTAAATAAATATTTCATTTCCTCAAGTGGGTATTAAACCCACAACCAGTCGTGTTTTACAGTCTGTGCTTGTGCCCCTATACCACTAGTCTCTAGTAATACATTAAGGACAAGAACATTTTAAAAAGTATTATAAATTAGCTGTGTTTTCGAGATATGGATCCCTCTATCTCAGTGGTTCCCAACCAGTGGTCCGCGGACCACCAGTGGTCCGCAGAAGCCTAAAAATGGTCCGCGAACGATTTTAATTTTATGACTGATGATGATAAGGCGAAGTTTCTGTTTAATTATTACAGTTATTTTTTACTATACCTACATGCACAGTGGTCCCTGCTACCAAGAATGATATAAAAGTGGTCCTTGATCAAGAAAAGGTTGGGAACCCCTGCTCTATCTGGAGTAAAGGTTCAGCATCTAAACTTGTCTTTCCCCAAGGTCATTCTGTTCTCTATTTTTAACATCCTGCTATAAACTGCATAAAATTGTGAAATTATAGAAATAAATTACTTTACCTTGTCCACTGAAGATGCATCAGCAAATTTAACATAAACATTGACTGTAGTTCTATCGGGATGCAGATCATTCTTGATGACAGCCATTTTAGGAGTCACCCTAGCATCTTTTACTGGGACTGTGCGAATCCTATAAATAGTGTGGTATTCAAAAATTTGAAGAATTTGTACTTAAAAGCTAGAGTAGAAAATAATAATAAAATAAATAAATCAGCTACACATTGTATCCCGCATACAGCAGGATAGGCAGAGGGAACCTAGTGTTAAGACACTAAGTTTCCCACTTTCTGCTGAATTCTGGAGGCATTGCATGTTGAGTGGCAGGACTTAAGACTGCGCTTTGCCTCGACACCAGAGCAAAGAAATGGAAATATAAATTTAAATAACTCGACAACACAACCATTCAGTTTTACACACTTTGTGCCACTACACCACAACTGGCCTCTCATAAAATGTTTTTAAAATTGTTTTAAACTTACAAAGAAGCATGCATTAATATTATGTTTAAAAATTTTAACCACCCAATTGAGCTCTTTGTGATACAGTAGGATAGCATTTGACAGGAAATGTGACAGTTGTGGGTTTGATTTCCATTCAAGGAGATGGATTATTTTCATTTCTCTGGAGAAAAGATGTCACAACAATGATTTATGCCAAACTATAATGATTAATAATCATAGTCCTGGTACATTTATAGGCAGACATTTACCAACTGCACCACATTGTTTAACTTTGCACCATTAACATTTTAAAACCAAATTATTTTTTAAATATTTAAAAATCTTGTATGTAAAAAAATAAATACACAAAAATATATTAGTTCAAACTTACCTCACTGTTTCTATTTGTCCATACTCATTAAAAATCTTTTTAATTTCCTTCTTACATTTAGTACTAAAAGGTACATTGCCAACAAAAATAGTTCTTTTCACTTCATCCTCTGTAATAACAGTTTTTTCCTTCTTAGGTTCCTCAGCTTTAGGCTTTTGTTCTTCATCATCAGAACTCTCTTCAGCTGGGCCAGGATCTAAAGCTTTTTTGTTAATTTCCTCATTTTCTGATTCCATTTCATTATCAGATTCATGTTCTGAGTCAGTGTCTTTGTTTGTTACAGCATTTGGATTAATTTCAACATTGTCACTTGTCTCAATTTTTGTTTCAGATTTTTTCTTTTTCTTATTTTTCTTTTTAGGACTTTTGACATTCATTTCTTCTATTTTAAGTACATTTTCTGTTGGTATGTTATCTATCTTCTGTTGGTCTGGCATGTTGCTAACTTTGTTCTTTTTTTTCTTTTTATTTTTTTGCATCACACTTACATCATGCAATTCAGGTGCTTCATTTGATTCTACAGGGAGCTGTTCAACATCTAAATTTGCTATTAGTTTTGATCTTTTTTTCTTCTTTCTTGGTGATGTGTTTTGAGAATCTAGATTGGAGATAACATTTTCTTTTCCTTCATCCTTTTCTTTTATATTACTATCTTCTGTAGCCAAGTCTTCGTTTTCGACTGCGGAATTACGCTTGTTTTTCTTTTTTTTAAGCATATTTTCAATGACATTGGACATAGTATTATTTTCACTGTCTTTTAGTTTTTTTTTCTTTGGTGGAGAATCAAGAATTTTTTCATTCACCTTTGGAGATTTAGGACTTATTAAAACTTCATCTCTACAAGCAACTTTCCCGTCCAATTCATCTTTTAAATGTTTCTTAACTTTAACAGCGTTGGGACTGTTAGTACTTGAATCACCGGCGTCTTCACTGGTAACGTCCAAACCTGGGTTTTGGAAGATTCTTTTCGGAGATTTCTTAACAATAGCCTTCTTTTTCTGCATTGTTGGTGACAGAAATATAGATCTATCTTCTACAAATTCACTTTTGGGTGTCACGTTAGGCGAAGGCTGGTGTTTGGTAGGTGTTAGTGCCTTTTTAAATTTTCTAGGTCGATTCGGTGTTACATTACCTGTTACTAAAGCGGCAACGCTGCCTACAACATAATCCATTGTTAAATTGAAAGTTAAAACTGAATTTAAAATAATTTTAAAAGTGGCTCGCGCAACAATTCCCACATGGTATTTTGACAGTAAATGTGAATTCTTTAGTTTGACATTGACAATTAAGATTCTTTTTTAAATCCTACTATAACTTTTAGGCAACTATCTATTTAGTTAATTACTAATTTTAATTGTTATAAAAATACTGTTGTTATAAAAATATGTGAATTTAAAATGTTTTATTAATTATATAAGGATTTTTTCAGTTTCATTAATTTTATTTGTCTAAGGACTATGAATAAAGGACTATATTATTTTATTAAATTTATAAAATATATTTTTAAATATATTTATTAATAAGTAATAATTGAATGTTTTTTAATATTGCATTACACTATCTTAATAATAAGCTTTGGGATGGCAACATTGTAATAATTATAATTTCGTTTGTGCCGCAATGAAATGAACAGCAACGACGCTTTCGACTCAAATATTTGTTTTATTTGATAATACGCCGGATATTTAAGTGATAGTTTAGTGTTGTTATTATTTCAGTGTGGATTACAATTTCAATAAATGTAAGTATATAATTATATCCTAATTAGAACGTTAAAGCTTACCGCGCCATGTTATGCCGCCCGCCATTCTTTTAATTTATTATTTTGTTAATTCTACGTCTATTAGATTACATTACCTTTAATTTAAAGATTAATTTGATTTATAATATTATAATATTTAAATTATATATAATTTAAGACGATTACTTAATATTTTCACATGTTACATATTGGAAAGGTTAGAAAAAAGTTACGCGCTCAATTTTAATAATCTTTGCATGATATTGAAATATGATACATTCATATTATTTTTTTGGTAAACATTTACCTATACTAATAGTATATAGGTAAATCGTGTCTTGTATCTATAGGTAATAGATACTATCTAAACTAGTTCTATCGAAAATGGTCTTCAACAAAAAACAAGGAAGTCTCACGTATTTTATGAGCTTGACCTTACTTTGAAGCTGTAGATTTTTTTATCTTCTATAGATTAGTTATTATTAATTTAGTATGCGAATTAAATATTGTATCATACTTTTAATATTACGAAATATTAAAAAGTTCACGCACCTTCACGCTTTTTCCCACATGGCTAGTGTTAAGACACTTCGTCCACGCACTGCCCGATTTTCGAGACATTGCTGTTTGAGTTTCAGAATTCAACACCGTGTTTTGTTGTTACCAGTGCAGTGCAGGATTCACAAGTATCGCATTTACAGCCAGACCCTGTGCTGCTATTCCACAACGGCCTTTAAAAAAATTAAAATTTTTAGTAGAAAATCATGCTATTTTTGTATTAATTCACCAAATATTTAAATTAGATTACACAATAGTACAACATGTAAACAAACAATGCTATATTGATAAGAAATATGTATGAACTTAATTGAATTAATTAAAAAACACTTATCATAATAGCTTATTGTAAGGTCATAGGCCTTGTTTTAATTGTTATTATAAATATATAGATTGAGAATTACTATATATTACATACATTTCTTGAGGTCATTGAGTGTAAACATAATAGTTGTGGATTAGTTCCTAACTCACGGAAATGGGCATTAAGTGAAAAATGAAATGTCTTAACATTTAATTCTCTCTGCTTACCATGCTGTGCAGGAAAAAATTGTATAGAGTCCTTTTTTTATCATATATCACAATAGGCATAGGGTATGTAGTGTCAAAACATTGTTTCCTGCCTTTTGCCCTTTAATACAATGCATGTTGAATAGCAAAACTCAGCAAAGCAATTACTAAATTAAGTTATAAGCAGACATTCTGTAGTACCAAAACCACTGGAGTATGGAAATCAATGATATATGCAATTCTGTAACAGGAGTAGATTAAGTTTCCCTCATTAACCTTTAGGTTAGTAAGTATGGGGGATTCACGGTTTATAGTTTTGATTTTATTTCTTTATGGTTATAATTTTGTTGTGGTCATTGTGCCTTTTTTTTTTTGGAATATTTTTTTTTTATAATTGAAGGTTATGGTTGTTAGAGAGATCTTTGGTTGTTTTTTTTTGGATCATTTTATTTTATCTCTTAGGTTTATGGTTAGGCATAGAGAACTTACTGTTGAACACTCAATTCTCTGCAGGCATAATATGTCCCATTACAACATAACAATGGTCTCATTTTATTTAAAATGGAGAACAAAGAGTCCACTGCTCCAAGTTATTTGTCATCTAAAACCTATCTAAATAAGTAGGCTTCCCAAACAAAAACATAGTTTACTTAAATGCAAATTCAAAATGACAGCCTCTGAAGTGCCACTTGCATAAATACTGAATATTTTGTTATTCAAATACAGGTTTTGTTTGTTCTTAACTTAGGTTTTCTATTAGGGTCAGAGTATATTTTAAATTTTACTTGCTAATTTTGTATGGAAGACATCTTTTGAGATCATATTTTAAATATATTATTTACAAACATTATTTACAAATCTGTATTTATACTAATATTATAAAACTGAATAGTTTTGTTGGTTAAACATGTTAATTTTAGGAACTACTGATCAAAGTCAATAAAATTGTGTTGGATAGTGCAATTATCTAGAAGGGGCTACATTATGTCATGTTAATTGTTTTCATGTAGCCCATACCTGCAGTCAGAGTTACCTCTTGTTGAAAACAAAACCAAAACTGTAAGATGACTGCATGACTACTTAGAGCAGGGGCTCCCAAATCTTTTCTTGATCAAGGACCACTTCTGAAATATATTCTTGGTAGCAGGGACCACTATGCATGTAGGTATAATAAAAATTAACTGTGATAATCAAACAAAAACTTTGCCTCACCATTCCCAGTCATAAAATTTAAATCATTTGTGGACCATATTTAGGCTTCTGTGGACCACTGGTTGGGAACCAGTGACTTAGAGAGTGCACAGCTCAAATCCTAATCCAACCTAAAATCAATAAATTTTGCTAATATGTTAATTGTAGAGCAAAAGTGAATCTAATTCAGTAAAATAGGGGTTGAAAGTTTATATGAAATATTGTCAAATAATAAAAACTCATTGTTCCAAATATTATGGAAATTGTGGGTTACTGTATATACCACACGATAATATCTCATTAGGAGCATTAAAAAAAACACAAGCAAAACTGTATGTGGAAGGTAGTAGATATTATAATATGATGCCATCTTGGCATCCATTTGAGGGAAGTTTAGTTCTGTAAATTCCCTTACACTGGTGGAATGTGTACAACTGAGTGATGTATGGTCCTTTATGTCTACTTTATATGTAATTGTCTGTTACCAAAGTTGAATTGAAATGATTTAAACATAATGTAGGAAGGCTATAAATAGCCATCTTCGATAAATCAATATACCAATACAAAAAGTTTTTTTATTTGTCTGCTTCATTGCATGCTAGCATGTTCAACCAAAAGCAACAAAAAATTATTTGCTTTATATTTTTATGTACTTTAGTAAAGATTTTGTTAATATATCCTATTATAACTTAAGAGTTGATCTATTTTGCTTAGAATATAGTGTTTATTTTCCTTAAGTATTTGTAATTGATATTTAATTGTCCTCTTAATATTTTATAAGCAAGTTTTTCATGTTTCATCATCATTTAAGATGACAAAACAACAAAAATTTGCTTTGCTCAGAGACCAGATGGTGTAAATGAAGTCAGTCATGCCTAATGCCTTCCCTTAAGTGAAACAGTGTGGAACACAATTACTTTTCGTAGAAGATAGAGATTACCTACTTACATAGAGATTGGTCCTCTGGTTTATATTTTTATCTCTTTAGTCATATTTATATTTTGTTTTTATTTTGTGGAGGCCGTCGTGGCTCAGTGGCATCTGATGGCATACAATCGTGATTTCTGTTTCCACTGGAAATTAACTGCTTTCATTGCCTAGCTCTGTTAACAAGTCATACAAATATGTTTTTACAAAATCGCATGTAATTTTTTTTGCACATATTTATAACTTTAAATGTGTAAATGAAATAAAATAAAATTTAAAATTATTTTTGTGTTAGACCTGCGAAAATCAGCTTATAAAAAGAAATTATTTTTTTAATAGACATGGTGTCACAGTATACAGAGTGCTTTTGTCAGCACCACTTTACATGAAATCAGTTTTAACTTTTCTATAAAAGCATAATACAAAGCAAAAAAATCCCAAAAATTAAAGTGATTTTTTCAAACAAAATAAATAATAAATTATCGTTGTAATATAAAACGTCATTTGTCGAGAACGATGCACACAGACATAAACCTAGCAAAGCTCATTCCAAAATCGTGTAGGTATTGGCGGCAAAGTGCAAAGTTGTGTAAGGTTTAGTAGTATTTTTGTAGTAGTATGTGTTTACGTGATTGGTATCTATGCGTAACTGCGTCACACGAAATACAGGTATGGATAAACATCGTCAAATGAAAAAAATCCTACATCTAGTCTTAAGTGTTGAGGTATCTTGATTAATTTCTTTAGGTATAGGTTTAAAATATTTTACCCTATATGCTGTTCCCGTAAAAGGAGTGCTAACGCTTCCATCCTATAGATCCATACCATACTATACCATATTCATGAAGGCATGAGATAAAAAGTAAACAAATAAAAAATATATATGATATCTATGAATGTAAATTATATTAAAATTGTTTACCGATTATTTTGTTTATTTTTTATATTATTATTTTTATATTTTAAAACTTGAGTAAATCTGGACCAAGTTTAATAGAAATTAAAAAGTTACATAAAAGTTTTGGAAACAGTATTCTCGGTCCTATCTCAGTACGAGATACCGTTTTTACATATAAACTATGAATGAAAATAGCATCTCAAGTTATCTCAAAGTTGATGCCGATTTATAAGTACAGGCCTTAGCGATGGTATGAATGCTTTTATTGTTTCTAGTCCGGCACTATAGTGTAGATCAACCTTAAGCGTTCTCTAAAATTATTACACGTGACCGTTATATAATATTACTTCGTAATAAGTATGTACATTATGATATGATATATAAGAGTATCGTTCTACTTTAGTTTCAGTAGAGGTCAACTGTTTTGTTATATTAATATATTAGCTTTTAATCGATCAAACTTTTGGCTTATAACATTAATATATTCATTTTTTTGTGCTTAACGCTGTATTTCGCATACAGCAAGGTAGGCAAAGTGAACCTAGTGTAAATACACTCCGTTCCCCACTTTCAGTTGAATGTCCGAACTCAACGCCCTACTTTTGCCTTGGCACCAGAGCGAATAAATGAAAAAACAAAAATAAATAGTAATTTATTTCCCCGAAATTGTTATGATTATAAATAATATAATATTATTTATAAAAAAATTATAGTATCTTGTACGTATATGTAAGTCTGTAAGTGACAATCGGCATTTACGAAACAATTTATTATTTATTCAACTTTACAATGTGGGTGTGCCTGTAGGAAATATGTGTATCATAGTCAGTAATATTTATGGCGGCCTCGTCGTCCCACAAGCTGTAGGCGCGGGTTCACATACAGAATTGGTTTAAGTTTAAGGTTATATTCGCGTATTACTTTTTACTCAAAATAACGACACATTAAATTGTATGCCGCTAACCCTTGCAGTAACGAAGTTATGGGAGTTAAAACTTCTAATGAAAGTTATTTTCTCGGTCACTGTGGAGGATATCTTTCTGATAGTTAAGCTGAGCGTGAATTTCTACGAGATATAGAATTTTGTTATTTTACTAAGAACCTAATATATAGTTATTTTCGGATATTACTTTACATAGATCGGAATGCGCGACGACCTTAATCATCATATTTCTTATACACGTATAAGTATTCATTTTTATGTATGCTTTGTAACTACCAAGTAATAGTGTACACTGTACAGGCGCGACGGTCATTGTGACACCCGTTTCCTGTATACGGCCTTTGTTTTTATAGAGGGGGGACGTTTTTGTATTTTAAATCTTATTATATATTATATATGTAGTTATTGTTATTTGATTATGTCAGTTTAAGTGATTTTGAATTTCTGTTGAGAGTGATTTATATATGTTTTTGTTTGGTGGTTTTTATTGTTGTATTATGATTGAAACCGTCGTGGCACAGCGGCACACTTTGACTGTAAACGCGACGGTTGTGGAATCGATTCGCGTGAGTTAATTATTTTCATTATACTGGTACCGGAACTGTAGTGAACAAAGTATCTTATACTAGGTTCCCTCTACCTACCCTTCTAAGATAATATTTCTTTAATATCTACCATTAGAGTTCAGTGATACTTGACGTCCTGCGAAATTGGCTTTCACCCAACACGCGTGTCATTAGTAGCGATTGTTACAAAGGCACCGCCATTTTACTATACATTAGCGAGGTCTTCTCGAGAAAGTGATTAGCAGTAGATTTTAGTACCACATTATTTAGATTTTCTCTGTCTTTTGTTACGGCTGAAGACTCTGGTTCTGGAAACAAGAGGAAGTGCGGCGTTGAATTCCACTACTCAACACGTCTCAATAATGTCAGGCAGGCTAAAAAAATGTTTTTCTTTTCTTCTACATAACATATTCTATTTCACTAATCTTTGAGTAGCAAAATGATATATATAGGAAGTGTTGAAGTTCTTATCGATAATTTCACTATATATGACACTGAACACGTATTGGTTAATTGGTTAAAATGTACTCAAACCATTCTTGGCGCGAGGTATCTCTTGATATATGAAATTCCTATAATAAATATTGAAATTCTTATATGAAATATTAGGTATTACTTATACAGGGTGGGCAGTGAGAACCTAGTGCTAAGCCATTTCGTTTTCCACTTTTTACCAAGCATAATGTGCTAAGAGGCGGAATTTAACGCTGAACTACAGGCAAATGGAAAACAAAATAATGTCTCCGAGTGAGACTCGACCATCTTGTTAACATTCAAAGTAAGATGTTTTGTACATGTTATACTCAATAAATATATGCTTCTGTTTAACTAAATTTCTGAAGCTAAAAAAATATTCTTTTTATTTCCACGCCGTATCCTAATAATAGCCAGGGAAGTAATAGCTTTGTCCAGCATATTAAATCGCGGAACCCAACGCCGCCCTGTCTTTAATTTTAATATGAAGACTTATTATTTGTAATTTACTTAATTTGTTATTTCACAACCTAGTCCAATGTTATTTTTAATGCAAGGTCTATTATTTGTTTTGCTAGCGAAATTAATTAATCGATTAGAATACAAATTTATGTAAAACGATAAGACTAAGCTGTTTGTTGTTTTTGGTCGCATATCTTCTTAAGTTCAAGGTGGCCGTTTTAAAGGTTAAATAGTTGTATTTGAAATAACTATATATTGATTTAAAATAACTATAACAATGTAGAAATATTCTTTATTTTTTAGCTTAACGCTATATTCTGCAAATAGCAGGGTAGGCAGAGAGAACCTAGTGTTAAGATGCTCCGTTACTCACGCAGCGCCCAATTTTCGAGACGTATTCGAGAGTGGAGGAACTCAACGCCACCCTATGTCTTGCTACCAGGAGCTTGATATTACATTATTACATTTAATTATATTTAATTGTTTCTAAATGAGATTATTTGGGCCGTCGTGGTGGTGGTTCGACCATTACGCGGCCTTAACTTCGGCCATTGAACACGTAATTCCTCCAGAAATCGGCGGAAAGTGGGGAACGGGAGTGTTTCAACACTAGGTTCCCAAGTTCCCTCTGCCTACCCTGCTATTTGCGAGTAATGCTAATTGCAGTCAGAAATATATATCGGTATAAGATTAATGTACGTTTTTGTTTATTTACATTTAAAGATAGTGGGACACACCTTGAGTGTGATGGAATTTGCGTGATAAGGGGTGATAACTCCGTTGCATCATGTGTAAATGATACGCCGCTTAAGTTTTACTTTATATTCACATTGTATGTAAAAACTTATTACGTGTACGTGTTTTATTAGTATAAACTTAAAAAAATATTATAAAAATAATTGAAGTTTAAATTTCTGGAGATAGTAATTAATTTCTTACAAAGAAATCATAGTGAAATAATCAGTAGCCATTCGATAAACAATTGATAAGATGATCTTTTTTTTAACAAATTATTCTTTTTCTGATATGGTAATGGTACGTTTTTGAATTTTACCTGAAGTCCTTTAGACTCTAAAGCAGTGGTTCCCAACCAGTGGTCCGCGGACCACCAGTGGTCCGCAGAAGCCTAAAAATGGTCCGCGAGCGATTTTAATTTTATGACTGAGGATGGTAAGGCGAAGTTTCTGTTTAATTATTAGTTATTTTTTACTATACCTACATACATACATGCGTAGTGGTCCCTGCTACCAAGAATGATATAAAAGTGGTCCTTGATCAAGAAAAGGTTGGGAACCCCTGCTCTAAAGGATGCACAGACCGCGGCCCGCCGGTCGAATACTGGTGGCCCGCAAAAATAATACTCTCGTACATTCGAAAAGTATTGAATTCTATTCCAGAATAAAACAAAAAAAAATATGTTCGAAACTTCTGGCGGCCGGCCCATCATCACTTCATGATTTGCCCGAGTGGCCCCTAGTCTTAATAAGTCTGTACAACCATGCTTTTAGAGTAATTAAATAGGATAAATCTATATTTATCTACTCTTTTTATAATATTTTCCTTTTTTCTAATAATTTAAAGCTGAATAATTTGTTTAGTTAAACACACTGATCTCAGAAACTGCTATTGGTTCGAATAAAAAAAATATGTATATTGAATAGTCCGTATCGTGGAAGGTTTATAGGCTTCTTATATATTACATCACGTTAAAGAATTAGTCGTTTCAATGTTGTACCTGTTGTCAGTGTTACATAGGGTA
The DNA here is from genome assembly GCA_021202915.1 of Heliconius himera. Classification (NCBI taxonomy): domain Eukaryota; kingdom Metazoa; phylum Arthropoda; class Insecta; order Lepidoptera; family Nymphalidae; genus Heliconius; species Heliconius himera. The sequence goes on along the minus strand of JAJHJA010000022.1, from coordinate 267,658 downwards.
GGATATTTCTTGTGTCGCTCTTAGTTATTTCTTTAGATATATATTACTGTTATATGTATTTTGTAAACATACGCTAATCTATTGATGAAATCCTTACTTAGATAACGTCTTACTTTATCTTTAAAAGCTAATGCTTGCTACTTGAGATTAAACATTGTTACCCAAAATCTGATTATTCTTAATTTTTTGTAACTAGAAAATTATTTCTAAAAATATATATTTTTTACTTTAAGTCATAATAGTATACTGGGCGTTTCCAACCGTGCATTGACATTTATAGTTCGACTTCTATTCGAGGATTGTTTATATTTAAAAAAATCTATATAAGTATAAAATTAATATAGCGGAGAAAGAAATCAGTAAGTTAAGTTTTCTTTTCGTTCTGTTTCAACAAAACTTTTTTTTATATTCTTTTCGATGACAGAAATGTATTGACATTAAAAGTCTGTGTCTTGTTCTAGGAGTATTTGTTTGTTTATAACCTTTTGAGGGGATATTCCAAATACATTTGAGTTGAACTTTTTTAAAACACTTGACTTTTTACGATTTCCAGATGTTGTAAACTGTTGTTGTTTCCGTTATGTATGTTTTAAGTCTGTTCTGAGAGTTAAAACAATAATTGTAATTTAAAAAAAAAAACTAAATAATTATTTTCATCGGCCGCCATGACGCAGAGCAGCATATATATAAACGCGATGATTGTGTTGTCGATTAATACTTGGGGCAAAGCATTGTCCATATTAAATATATTTTTATCTAGATAAGGAGCTGCGTTGATTTCCTCCACACGCAATGTCTACAAAATTGAGTTAAAAATTAGGAACATGATGTCTTAACACTTGGTTCCTTCTGCGTACCCGCTATGTGGAAAATGTGTAAAGATATTTTAAATTACATATAATGTTTTGTCTTAAAATAACAAGATAAAGATCATATTCTTTACAACAAAATGTTGATAAAAGTTAGAGATACAGAAAAATATAGTTTTAAATGGCGCTGCTTGTTTCAAGTAAATAATAATACCCTTTGGCCTTCAAGTATTCTTAATGTAGACTCTAATTTTGTGCCTTCGCTAGTGTTCGTCTACATCTGCTCATAAAACTAATGACGGCCCTTGCTTGTGTTGTATGTTTGTATGTGTGTGTGCTGGTGCAAGATTGTAGCGGTAAGCGATTTACAATGCGTTCGACAAGTTGTGGCCGCCGATTTTTAAAGTGTTATATGGAATAACACTTTAAAAATCGGGAAACCACAAATATTTTTTTAGAAAACATATTTAATAGTTATTCGAAATTGCCTTCTTGGAGAGTTTCCAAGGCGCGACATTAAATCCCAATACGTAAATTTTTTATATCTTATCTTAAATAGTACGTGCGTTTATATCGTTTTAAATGTTAGGTAAAAAATCTTGGGAGTGACTAATAGTGAAAATTTATTGCTGCCACTTTGGGTATTTTTGGTGGAACTTTATTGTTAAAGCTATTTATCGAGTGTACCAGGAGTGTTACAGAAATATGTAATATATATGTATATGTTTGTATACTACAAATTTAATCTTTTTACTCACATGTGCACAATTTCTTTTATTTATGGTTTTTTCTATTTAAATGCTATTTAATTGCTTTTTATTATAATACTAACTACTCAAAGGCGGGATCGATCACTCATATTTATTGTTATATTATAGCCAAATTATGCAAAATATTTAAATAAATTATAGCTATACCTCATAATTTATATTACTGTTAACTTTCATCTACATCTGCTCAGTACTTTTGCATGAAAGTGGAACAAACATCTATCCTCACAAACTTCCATATTTACAATATTAATAAAATTGTCTTTATTTAACATTACATGTTTGATAATATTTAAAATTATTAATACAGACAATGTAAAGGTAGGTTTTTTCAATGAAAACTTTAATTATAAACTTTATCATAACATTTCATTGATCTTTACGGGTATTTCTAAAATATATTTAAGGCCAGTCGTGGTGCAGCGGCACAAAGTACCGACGTGACGTCGACGACGTGACTGTAAAACCGACTGGTTGTGGATTCGATTCCCACTCAAGGAGATGAAATATTTACTTAAGTTTATATTTCCATTTCTTCGCTCTGGTGTCGAGGATAAGCGCGGCGTTGAGTTCTGCCACTCAACACGCAATGCCTCCAGAATTCGGCAGAAAGTGGGGAATGGAGTGTCTTAACACTAGGTTCCCTCTGCCTGCTGTGTGCGGGATACAACGTGAAGCTGATAAAATATATTTTCATACTTTCGAAACTCACTTAGAACTTGAGTTATAATAAGTTATGTAATCAAATTCTTTTTTTATGTAAAAAATAGCAGATATCGATAAAAAAGTCTCCAAAGTGTTTTTTATTTCACCTTGTACCACTACCATCGACCATTAGTGTGCACTCTCGGGGTCGTTAACCCGTCTCTATTGGAATAATGTATAGAGCTATGAACGAGTAGATAGAAAAGATTTTTCCTTATGTTTTATAATGAATATGAAGCGCAAAGTGATATTATTATTTTTTTTGGCTTATCTATTGAGATAGCCATATTAGATATTTATATTAAAAAAAATATATAAATATTAAGAAACATTTATAAAAATTTTACGGTAGCGGGGCTTGATCTCACGAGACTTTTTTAGAAACCGTCTAATTGCTTTAGAAAATTAAGCCATGCTTTTTGGTTGAACAATTACCAAAATCATTTATTTTCCAAGTGACGAGACTTTGAGTCTCCCAACGTTCATTAAGAAAAAGATTATATAGGAACGTATCCAACGTTTCTAAATATTCTTTTTCCTTTGTTTATGAAAACATTAAACATATTAAAAATATACTAAATGTTATATATCTGTAAAATGAAATCACGTCTTCCTACAACATTCTCTATTAATTAAAATAGCCTCAAACAAAAAATAGCTTTAAAGCTTTGAAGCTCCCTAATAACTTTAATACCCTACCTACCTTGTTATACTATAATAGCGTAGATAGTAAAAAATTATTATACATTTTTAAGGGCTATTCAATGTCTATAATTATAATAGTCTATGGAGATTGATTTTAAAGGTACGTCATGTTTTGGTTGGCTGGTTTAATTTAAAGGAGGGCTTTTTTCATATCATTTTATGTATTTTTTAAATATTTTTGTAAACTCGCTACGTAATATAAGGTACATTATCTTACTCGTAATGTATTCAGAAGAGCTTTGAATATTTTTTATTGAATGAGAAACTTTGAAATGGATTTTTTTTGTGTTATTCCACACTGAGAAAGAAAAATATTTGAATATAGAGATTCACGCTGTATCCCGCATACGGCCAGGTAGGTGAGGGAACTTAGTGTAATGGCACTCCGCTAGCCACTTTTCGGCCAACTCTCCAGACATTGCATGTTGAGCATCTGCATTGTTACCAGAACGAAGAGTTATGCACTTATTATCCCCGAGAGAGAATTAAACCCGCAACCACGTTTATAGTCACACACTTGTGCCAATGCGACACGACGGCCTCAACGGCACCTACATACAACTTTGTATTTTAATATTTCTTATACTATGCACACCAGATATAATCAATGGTCATATCAATTAAAATGTTGAATTATAGTTATAAACATTTTTTTATTTTATCGTGTAGATAATTCGAAAGGTATTTTAAACATATATTTATTTTGCTTTGAAACTATATTTATTACATATATTTTTTGTATTTATATAATAATCTGTATAATCGTATTGAATTTTAAACCTATAAATACACCACAGTGTTATTATAAACCATTTTCTGTTAAATTTACGTTTTTTGACTCATTTTGTACGTGTAATACATTATAAATATATGTATACACGTTATTAAGCCATATACATTTTGTTAGTAAATCTATGCGTAACATTTGAATAGAAGTGAATGTACACTTGTTGACTCAAACGCACATTGAAATTCAAATTAGCTAGTTTGAGTAGTACGATAATGTAGGAAAAAAAAATTGTCGTTTTGTTTCATCATTAACCTGTCTTCATCTACTGCTGAACATAAGTCTAATGGCAGACCTTTAAGTAATTTTATACATATATTATTAAAATTTAGAGATAATAAATATATGTATATAATAATACCGGTTTTTTTATTAGGTACAGTAGTTTTAAAGGAAGTAAAAGTTACTTTTTAATTTGAAGCGGAAGCTATTAATTATATTTGCAGATTAAATGGTGAAGCACTGTGAACCTACATATCGATGGCTCCTAAGTATAAGGGCCAAAGCGCGAAATCACAACTTTACAGGAGAGGCTTCCAAAGTTTAAATTTGCTATAATTTTATGTTGGTACCTCCAAAGAAAATGAAACTTTGCTTATCAGCTAAAACAACTATCCTCTATATATATATACCGTAGTATTTTATTTATATTTATCCTAGTATTTTTTTTACTGCACAATGGCCCTTATACGTTAGTTTTTGTTATATTTATTGTTCTCTAAAAACGCTTTAAAAAGGTCAATGTACCACATTGGCTGTTTTACGCGTATTATGCTAAATAATAATATATCATTTTTCTTTCATATTTTAGTTATAAAATTAATTAATAATGAGACAAAGATAACAACTGATAATTACTAATGATAGTAAGTTAGGTATTGTGGTAACTATGTCACATAGAGACTTATACGTTATACGATTTGGTGACATGACAACTGAGTTTTCAGTTAGATCCTTTAAGTAATAGAAAAAAGTCGTATTTACATATTGTTTTAAAAAATAATTAGCCCCAAAAATGTTTATTATTAGGTCCTCTATATGAATGTATTGTATTTCTTAAAGAAAAGCTTAATTGAATGTTGAATTTTAGTAAGATGTAACTATTCAATTTAGTAAAAATAGCTTTAATAAAAAAAAAGATTGAAGTGGACATACAAAAAATAAAGTCTGTATAAAATCTATCAAAAAATAAAGAGATAAAATTACTTATTGTCTTTATTTGACACGATATAATTAGAGGTGATTAAAATTTCTTATTAACTGTTGTTATAACTGATGGTATAAAAAATTTCGACATAAATGACACAAGTCCTTCTTCTTACAAAATTTTATCGGTAGCACCTGGTTATAACAGCAATAACCATTTCAACAATTTGTCTTCTTGTTCGTACTGGCTGATCTAAGATTTTAATGTGACTTTTAATACAAATCTTTTTATATTATAAAACGTAAATGTTTTGTATTAGGTCCCTCTATAATTTTCAACTGATAGCAAAACAAATCAAACATACAAATACATATGTCCTGCTGGGTTTTTATGTCTGATTAAATCGGCAACTTTCATTTTTAGTTTAAACAGAATCTCTTTGATGTCATAAATTATGTATCTAATTGTAATATAGTAGCTGTAACGACTCCGTTTTGTTTAAGATCATCGAATCAAGAAGCTACAGTTTGAAGTTCTCTCAAAGGTGGTAAACGAGGTGGCCTTCATATAGTACTGTCTTAAGAAAATAATGTTTTTATTTATATTAAGATAAGATGCTTATCGCTTACATTAATAAAATCTTGCTTTTGGCCACTACAGTTACAAAATACACAAGATACAAAATCGTCACACCCTTCTTTAGCTTTTAATTCTATCGCTGGCTATTTCGTTTGATTTTGAACTAGATTAGACTATTATAGGTTTACTGATTGAAGTATTTATTATCGTTGGCCCACAGCTAATGATATTAATAAATATCTTCTTGCATCCACTAGCCTGTATTTTGATTTTATTATAGATAAGAAACAAATTATACATGTCTATTATTATATGATACACATAACATACATGAATAAATTGTTTCGTTTAAATTAGTTCATCATCATCCTTTTGTAACAAAATCAAACACCTCGAGGCTTTTACAGAACTTATATTTCTTCCAGAATAAAATACTGTTAAGCTTGTACAATGTCTATCTTAAATTCTAATACAATATGTTATTCTAAAGGACCTCTTTCTTCTTCTGCTCCAAGTCTAAATTGCGAATATTAAAACTTATAAATATAAAATCATTACACTTTGTAATAGTTATTTTTTTATAATTACTACATATTTTTCATTATATATTTTCTCAGTTTTATGTTGCATTCCGTATGAAGCAGGATAGGCAGAGGGAGCTTAGTGCTCTACTTTCCACTGTCCGCGCTTTGCGCACTGAGTGGCGAAACTCAATACCACAATTTTCCTCAAGCGAAGAAGTGAAAATATGTTATGTCCTCGAAGGAGAATAGAACCCTAGTAGAAATAGTCGCTTTCACAGACACATGCTTATGCTCCGTTACCAAAACACAGTTATCAATAAATCCATATTGCTTAGAATAATACCTAATGATCTAAAACTTATGAAGTGTATAACGCCTCGTGTCTTCATCAAATTATTCAAATACTTTAATGTAAATGACCTCTAACAATTTTCTAAATTTTGTTTTCTCTGTATTTTTAAGTCTTATTAGTTTTGAATCTATTCATTCATCCACTGTCACGTTTCTTGGTAAGTTTTTTCCCGGACTTAAAGCAGTAGATATGTTACTTGATTAGTGATTATTATTAGAAATACGCATATTAATAGTTTATTTTTGTGATGTATAATATTGGTTGTCTTAGTAGAGTCACTCCGAAATCTTTAATCAAAATTAAAATGCAATTAAGAAGCTTATTACTGGCTTTAAATAGCAAAGGGGACAGTAAAATATATATAGTATATAATCTGGGCAATTATTAATTAAAAGTAACGCCCAAATAACTCAAAAGTGAAAAAATATTTTAGGGCCTAAGTGTATATTTTCTCAATAAGACACGTACATGGGCCAATTTACCACTTTGGCCGTTCTATCTCATAACTCGTGAAAAAGAGACGTTTTTTTTCTTATCTATCTAATGACGAACGTAATAAAAACAATACTAAGCTTTTGCAGTCAATACAGCCCAATCATTGTTCTGTTTAGCGTATAAGTATCAAACTGGCTGATTGGCCCCAAAAATAAAGAAATGTGTATAAATTCCCCACGTAGAAGTCTCAAATGACTATTTGGCCCTTGTACGTTTAAATGAGTGCTACATAGGCCGTTATATTCTAACAAAAAGTCCTGTTTCTATGCAGAAATTTCTAATTTTTAATAGCTGACCTGATAAATTATATCGATAGAATGCGTTTGGCACAAAAAAGTGAAAATTGCCAAATTGTTAGTTTGGCCCATATACATAGGACCCATCGATATATATGTATAGTATAAACGAAGCAGATGTAAGAATTTGTAACATTCTAAGTTGTCAGATTCTTAAAATTAACGGTTTTTTTCAAATCAATGAATAGTTAAAACACCTTTCTAAAAATAAAGGATGTGCTACATTTTTACTGAAAAACGTGTTAAATGTATAGGAAGAATGTACGACAAAGCGCTTTGTTGAATTCCGCCACTCAACAAACAATATCAAGGAATTTAGGTGAAAAGCGGAGAACGGAGTGTCTTAAAACCAACTAGTCTCAGCCTACCCAATCTAAGAGCATTAGTTGTACTGAATAATCTATAAAAAATATGAAAGAAAGAGACATTGCAAGCTAAAATCATATTACAAATGTAGCTTAACAAAATTCAAAGATAAATATTTATACGTATTTCTGATCACTTTTACTTATATCTAATAAAATATACACTTTCGAAATATATTCAACTTTTTATTAACTTTGAAAGTGGCGTTTCAAGTTCATTCGACTGATGAATATTAACTACGCGCCGCCCACGACTTCGTTTACTTTCATACTTCTGATATTTCTTATTGAGTTCCACCTTTTGATACAGATATATTGTGGAAAAATAAGTTCTTAGCTTTCATTTTATGTTGTGTTATATCTTGTAAATGTTGTAGGTATATCTATGAATTATAGTTCTATAGAAAACGTATAATAATTTTAACGTTCGATACGTTACAATGTGAGACCGCGCATCTCGAACATCCTCCAAGTGTGGAATAACACTTCCAAACTGTTAACAATATCTATGAATTATACTTTGGTAATCAATTAATTCGCGGCCAGGTTGTAGGTTCGATGCCCACTCGAGGGACAAAAAAATATATCATCCTTCAGATAAGGCTAAACGCGAGCAATAACAGCCAGTGTCGCTTGAATTCGGGCGGAAGGTGAAGAAGGCGTGTCTTGACATTAAATTTTCTGTGTGTTGCGTTACGTTGGATAAAGATTAAGTCATTGGATATGGACGTATTACATATTACCGCAAGGATAAAAAATAAATGTTACGTTCGCCACACATCAAATTAAAGATTTGATGTGTGGCGAACGTTTTTTTATTAAATTTACTTATCTAGTCAACCAAAGGAATCCTTATATTGTGAATAGAAATATGTTCCTAAGTGTATTTGAAATCAAACCGCTTTGCATTAAGTGCAGTATGGGGGCATCTCATAAAGATATAATTATCGGGTGTAAGGTTAATCTATTCGCTTTTTATTTACCATAATTTTTTTTACAAGTAATGTATGTTACATTACCAATTTTTTTAACTTCACATTAGTAGGCAGAGGGAACCTGGGAACCATTGTTAAGACACTCCGTTCTCATTAAGATATTACATTAATTTGACGCTAATATTTATTTTGTTTTTTTTTTTATTTCAGATAAATCATGAGCCAGATAGTGACGCGCAAGGGACCAGTGAAAGAGGATAAAGAGAAGGTAATATTTTATTTAATTAATATTAATTACTGGCTAAATGTACATTTTAATATTATAAAGAGTAAATTGTTTTTTTTTATTTAAGCGACAAACGGACAGTCCTGTTAAAGAAATGAAGAAAAAAATTGCCGCCAATGCTGAAAAAGAAAAGCAGGCCGCAGAAAAAAATGTTGAAAAATCAGTCCAAAATGACAAAAAACAGGAGAAACCCAAAGAAAAAGAGCAAGTAGAAAAGGTAGTTGAAAAATCTCCTGACAAAAAAGATAAACTGGAAAAAAGTACAGAAAAAAATGTGGAAAAGAAAGATAAAGTGGAAAAATGTGACAAAAAAGATACTTCAGATAAAAAAGATAGTAAAGAAGATAAACCAGTAGAGAAAAAGGAGAAAGAGAAGCCTGCAGAAAAGAAGGAAGCACAGCCAGAGAAAAGTGGGGAGAACAGTAAAGAGAAGATTACAAAGGTTAGTAGTTTATAAGTATTATAAGGTCGGGGCAAAAGTATTTTCATATTATTCATACAAAGGAAAATATTTTTTTAGGTATATTTTTTTATAATGATGATGACTTGTTGCCATCATATGGGTAGTGTCATAATCCCATTTCTGTAAAAATTTTGAGATATTTGATTAATAAAATCTGACAACTAGTGCTCACAGTGTTCTTTTGAGGTTAGCTTTATGTTTCCTAAAGAGGTCTCTGGTGTTGTCATGACGGAACACTACGCCCTTCCTATTCACCAGCTCCGGCCGGTTTTTCTCAATAGCTTTTTTTAACCTCCTCAGTTGCTGACAGTAGAGGTCAGAATCTATAGTTTTACCCGGACTATTCCTTTCCAATCCCACCATACACATACTTCACACATCACTTTATTTCGAGTCAGGCCGGGCTTTGCCACGGTCTATCGGGCTTGTCCATACTTCGACCATGATCTTTTTCGCACATTCTTATCGTAAGTCACGTACTTTTCACCACCCCTAATTAACTGTTGAAGAAATGGTTCGGAATTGTTACGTTTCAACAAAGAATCGCAAATGGAAATACATTGCATTAGGTTTCTCTCAGTGGATACCACATGGGTACCCAAATGTCAAGTTTTTTCTTGTACCCAGACTCGTAAATGACGTACAACTGTTTTATAATCAACGTCCAGTGCTTCTGCAATGTCGTAGATAGTAATATGTCAATCTTGCTCCATTTTCTCAAAGATGGCACCGATTTTATCTGTGACAGGGCAGGGCGTCCAGAGCGAACCTCGTCTTTCACACTGAAACTCTCCAGACTTAAAACGCTTGGACCACATTTGTGCTACTTTTATTGATACCGCATTAGGTCTCGTTTTTTTGTTTATTTCTTGCATCTTCAGAATGTTACGTTTAATGGTATTAAAACCGCTACGTTCAAATTTTTATACGTTTTCAAAATAAGTATTTTTCTTTCCGAAGTGTTGAATAACACTTTAAAAATGTTTAAAAATATTAAAACCAGCCAGTTACATTCATTACAACCAAAGAGTTTTGATTACTAATAATACTTTCAAAACTCGTAAATACTTTTGCCCCGACCTATTGAAATATGATTTTTTTCTTTATAAATATTTTTATATGTTATATATGGTCACAGGCTATTTAATTTTTTATTTAAACTTTCAGCATATATTATTTATTTCTTATGTTCTTGTATATTTAGGCACATATCTTTCTCCACTGGTTGATCTAAATACAGAAACATTGTGTTAAACAATAAAGTAATTACCCAAGCATGTGTCAATATATAAACAAAGGCCTCTGTTTATGTTTACAATACCTGATACTCATTATCTGAGTTTGTAATATTAAAAATTGGCGTTTACTTAATAACTCAATCATTTATTATCAAATATATATTTATTTATAATTATTTTTATATTATGTTATATTTAACTATAATAAGAAAGAAATCTTCAACTTTCAGGCGGATACACCAGACGACAAGCAAAACTCCAAAAAACAGACAGCAGACCAACCGAAAGCGAAGGAAAACGGCGCTAAATTCAACGGCGAACAAAATGGCGGCGACAATGCGGTGAGTTCGGACGAAGACCTCCGCGACTCTGACGTTGACGTGGAGCGGGACGAGATGTTCCCGGAGCTCGCTTACGAGGACTCGGACGGGGAGTTCGAACCCCCTACCCCCGAGGGGTTGCCCAGCCGCAGCTACACCAGGCGGTCGCAGGTGTGTATGCGTCACGTCGTTATTGTGACGTCCATTGTAGCGTCACGTCATGATGTCTTCGGAGAAAAGTCACATCATGATTTTGTCTTGGAGTGACGGTCATATGACGGTCATCATGGTCTTATCATGTCATGACGTCGAGGAGCCGTCGTGATTTCTGGCTGCTTAGTGGTAAAGGTGGTATTTTTGTTGTTTTTTTTGGATTCGTATTTAGTTGGTTGGGTAAGGTTATAAGGAAGGTTGTTTATTTCACTACGTTAATAGATGTTTGTGGATTTTTAAAGAAAATATAAATATAAATAAAATTATTTATATTTAATTTATAAGCAATGTCTAAAGAAAGGGCGGAAGGATGAAAACTGGAGTGTCTTAACACTAGGTTCTCTTCTGATGTGCTAAATACGATAAATGTGTGATATATTATAATCCTTCCTTACCACCCCCCTATTAAATATAGTCTGTATCCATTTTGTATGTATGTTTGTCTCAAAAAATGGTTTGGAACCAACACTTGGTAGAATGGAATCTAAAACTAACTAACAGTAAGTGTTTTAAGTCTTCATTTTTGTCAAAACACATGGTTTTTGGTGATTGGTTGCAATTTATGTGTGAGTATTAAATTTCAATTTGTAATTTTACTATTGTTATTAATAAGAGAAATCGATATCAAATTATTTATGAATATTTTCAAGAGTATATAATTAATAAAATAATTATTAAATCATTTTTACCAATTTAATTATCGATTCCGATTTTTTGCAAATTAATTAAAATTTCTTTTTTTGAAGTCGATTTCTTATTATTAAAATATTTCGAGGAAATTTATATTTTTTTAAGATATAACTAACATTTTGTGATTCTGCCTTAACAATGTCTTTGTAGAAGCAGGAGAGGGTCTAACTTAGTTAAATAATCAATATTAATATATGTTAAATTTTTATTTGGTTTTAGGAATATATCGATCCCTTATTTCTCAGACCAGCTAACTACCTCTTCGTGAAATTTACAAGAAACGCCGAAAAGGACATTATTTTTTGCAGACCACTTAATAAAAATATAAAAAATTATAATTTTCTCGAATAAGCAGTTAAATATTAACGTACTCTTTTTTCCTGTGTCTGCGAAAATAAAATATTTTTGGCGTCTCTTGTAAACTTCACGCAAATAGAGTTAAGTGGTTTGTAAATTAAGGTATTGATGTTAAAAATTTACAGTCTGTATTTACATACAACTTCAATCAAAAATCAATATTTTATATCAAGGAAATTATATTCAGGAATATTTAAGTTTTTGTAATTAAAATGGAACGAATTCTGAGTTAGACCACTTTCTTTTAAGTGACATACAGTTACATAACTTCTAAAATCACTAAAAGTTAGAATCAGTTCCTTCTTTTTATTTTTTTATTATTTAAATAAAAGAAAAAGATATGTCAAAAACTTTCATGATGATAGAAGTTAGTAAATTGAAATGTTGTATTCGGACAAAAGAGGATAATCGGTTCTGAATTAAATTTACAATATAAAAGAATTAACAAATTGGAAAAAAATATATATATTTTTTAAAATTTTATTTTAATATTTTTAAATTCAACTAACGGTTATATTATGGCATTAATAAACGATGTAATATTGTTCTTTTATAGAAAGGCACATGCCTACTAGCGAACATAGTCATAATTTTTTTTAATTGTTTTCAGAACTTAACTTCTTTTTGATATAATTAAATAAAATACGAAAAACCAGACATTTTCTCTAAACAAATATTTTAAATATATAATTTTTACATGATAATTAAATGAAAAAAAAAAACACCGTATTATCCCCTTTTGTCACTAAAAAACCGTTAAAAATTAGGTGAAAGCAACCCGCACGCCCGAAACACCACGCCCACCGAGCAAACATACAGATAAGGATTACGTGCCAGATGACGTAAGTAGCGGGTTCCAATACCCCAGTATTTTTTTTGTTGCATTTTTTTTTGGATTTTAGGTTTTTGTTGTTTTGTGCCTTTGTTACTAAAACACTAACGTATTAACATTTTTACTATATTTTTTTAATTATATTTTTATAGTAATCTATAAGTAAAAAAGTTTATAAAAATTTAAACAGATCCTTTCATCAATAATAAATAGTAAAAAGCATTGAACAATGTTATAACAAATGTATTTTTAGTATTTACCTCTTTCTTGTAAATAGATTTAAATTTATATTTTTATTTCAATTTCTTCGCTCTGGTGTCGAGGTTAAGCGCGTCGTTGAATTCTGCCTCTCTTCACGCAATGCCTCCAGAATTCGGCAGAAAGTGGGGAACGGAGTGTCTTAACACTAGGTACCCTGCTGTGTGCGGGATACAGCGTGAATATGTTCCATGATATGGAATTAATTATTCCACGAGTCCCACTTTGGGGAATTAAATATAGGACCCACAACCACACTAAGTTAAGTCAGAGGCTATTCAAATACGACATGGTAGCAAAAATTAAAAAAAAAAAAACTTCTGAAAATCATTCTTCGCTAATATTTAAATAAAATGGCTTTAAAGCCATTATTTAAAAATATTATAAAATCTAAATACATTATTTTGTATGTTTTTTTATTAGATAGTATTATTTTTAATTGAATAATTTATTTATTACAATTTTTAATTGTTATTTTTATGATTTGCATGCGTTTCCTTTAATTTTTTTTAAATGTGTAAATAATAAAATTTGGCTTATATATAATGATCTCTTTATATTTATTATTTTGCTTGTTAAAAAAAAACTTTAACTCGTCATTGCTTAAATTGTTGTTTTTATATTGATTATATTCTGTGTCTAAATAGGGCATTTCTAAAAATTACCTTAGAATACGTACAAGTATGTACTCCTCAAGTTGAAAGACGATACACCCATCTGAAAATTACGTTCCGCCGATTCTTCAAGAACACATGATTAAAATTATAGACTTTCCTTTTGTATCACTGTCCATTAATGAAAACCGCATTAAAATTCATTGCGTAGTTAATAATTAATACATTGTATACGTATAATGTATCTAAATTCTATTTATTATTATATCGATTTTTATATGTTAAATTGCTTAACACATTAAAAAAATGTATTTAATTTCCTTTTTCTATAGAAAAAAATAAAAAAAGTGTTACATTTTTTTACGTAATAATTGAAATTCTAGTCAAAACTACTCAAGTTGAAAGACGACACGCCGATGTCGGACAGAAAACTACGTTCCGCCGATTCTCCAAAACCACAAGATAAAAAGATAGATAAAGTTCAGGAAAATAAAAAATCTGAATCCCCAAAGAAAGATACCTTGAAAGCAGTTCAAGAAGAACAGAAAGAAGACGGTGAAAAAGATAATGTAGAACAGAGGAGTGAGGTTGAAATTGAAGTTGTTGTTGAAGTTGAGAATGAAGGTGGGTAGATTTATAAATTCTAATACTTAATTGTTTTGTAATCTATGATAAATAGTTTTACAGTGCGGTGTAAATTATGACGACGCCTTTCAAAATGTGTCATAAGTTCCTGTTTTGCTGGCTAGTAAGAATGACAAAAATTATATTGATACGATTTATTTAATATATAAATATGTATGAGGTGGTAAGTAAGGCAACCCCGATATTAATTTAATCTCCTCTTAATTATTTTTACCTACAACCATTTATAAAAGCTACAAAATGATATTGGAAATTCAACATGGTTGGGTACTGGTCGTATAGATCAGCATAATGAGAGTTCTCGAGTTTGAATTTTTCATTGGGGGCGCCAGTGCAGATTGAGGTCTTCGAAGTTTTTTTTCTTAATTACAAGTTTATACCTGCACTTTTGTCTGCACGGTAAAATGGAAACAACTCAAAGTTGTGTATAACAAGAGAATAAATTAACTGACCACAGATCATTAACGTCATGTAATAATCGATTATAGCTTTTTGCTATAAATTTTCTCAATTTAATCCAGTAGTACCTGAGGTTAGCGCCTTAAACCAAATGAACTTTTGCTTTATTATATTAATATAGATATTATTAGTACAGATTGCAAATAAAATATTTGGGCTTTAAATATAAGAAATTAGGATCCACAACAACAGTTATGACTGTATCCAATGTTGTGACTTAGAATCCTGTTGCGTTATTTTACACGAATGTCAAAATTAAAAGAATGGAAGGTGATAGCGATTTTACATTTATTTACGTATAAACTTAATACCGCTATAACCAAGAGCGGCACGACGATAAGTGTAGTGTGACGGTACTCCACAGACGAGGCGCGCCTCAAGCCCGACACCAACTACTCGCGCTCGCGCGTCAAGGTGTCCCCCTACCGCCGCAGCGCCATCGCGCGCGCCGAGCCCGACGTGTCCATGCTGGCCAACTATACTGGTGAGTTGCTGACGACACTGACAACACTGACACTGGTAACTCTTAAAACACTAATGATAAATACTGACTGATCATAATACTATACTAATGGACTATCTCGTGGTCATACTAGGTAATTATACTGCTGGTTTATACTGACAATACTGTCAGAAAATGTGATACTGACGACACTTACGACACTTACAACACTTATTATATTGATAATACTGAATATAAGAATTTCACTCGGAAGAATGACTTATTTTCATTTCCCTCGCTGTGTTAACAAGAGCGTGTAGTACAGTGTCTTAACACTAGGTTACCCTCTGTCTTCTCTGCTCAATACGAGTACAGCGTAAACCTAAAAAAGAAAAAAAAACAGTTACTCTGCTTATTCATAAAAAAATACAACATATTTAAGATAAAAAAATATTTTTCTGTTTTTTATTTTACAGGCAACAACACAACAATGGAAATGGACATAACCGAATCGTCCTCCTTCATAACAGAGGAAACACCCGAAAGTCCGTATTTGAGTGGTCTACGCAGCATCCGAGGCCGAAGATCATATAAGCCACTTAAAGAGATGAACTTGAGGAATATTAGTATTAACAGAAGCACACGATCTGCTGCTAGTGGTGAGGAGTTATATTTTTTTACTTCACTGTAGCAACTTTTGAGTCTGGTATAGGCTCTTTAAGTACATGTGTAGCGTTCTTTTAAATTGATAAGAATGTTTTTTTTTCGTTATATTAAATAAATAAAAAACAATCTTTTGTTTTTTATATTATTATTAGTGTACTTAGAACTACAAAAACGTAAAATTTTAAACGAATTAAAATTATAATAATACATTAAATTTGGTTATATTCCAGTATCAGAACAACCCAGCAGACCGACAGGCACAGTAGTGGGACGCAAACGCAAACCTGACTCAGAGGCAGATTTAGAGGTAGAGGAGGTGGTAGAGGTAGCCGTAGAGGCGGAGGAGAGGCGGGGAGGTAAGCGCGCTCGCCTCCTGGACCGCCTCGCAAGGCCGTTCCGCACCACCATACCTCTTGTTGCTAGGAGGAATGCAGAGGTTAGTTGTATTACTGTCGTGTGTTCTGTTGTCATAGTACTTAGGGATGATTGTTCAACGATATGAGCCTCTGGAATATTTCTTACAAATACAGACTCGGAGATAGTAAAAAAAGGTAGAAAAAGGGCCCCCATAGCCCCTAAACTAAAACACTGTACAATCAAAATATTATGTAATTGTGTTGAGGACCCATATAGGTCTAACATATTAAAAAATAAACAAAATTAGAGACCTGGAAAATCCAGGTCTCTAATTTTGTTTATTTTTTAAATTTACCTGTCCGCTTCGCGTTCGTTTAGGTAAGAGATTTTTCAGCATCATGTCGCTTGTTGCTAGACGAAACGCAAAGATTGTCTTCCACTCCTGTTGTGTTCAGATGTTCTGGTAATTAAATTTTCTCGTGAACTAATAGAACGTTCAGGAACATTCTGGAATGTCAGTTAAAGATATGCTAATTATAGTTTCCGAATATCGAATATCACTGTTAACATTAATTAAATGCGTGTTAAACCAAAAGTTGTAAGGCTGGATGTTTTTTGAATAATGAATATTGAACACTCTTTAACATGAGGGCGCTTAAATTTAATTACGACCGTTTCGCATGATTGTCTATCATATCTAAACTCTTTAACATGTAGTGTGGCTCTTCACTACCAATGAACTAAATTAATAATTATCTAAATATATATTTTTTCTAGATCGTGGGCATCAACACAGACCTGCCCTTATCAGTACCGATCGCGAGCGCTGAGCCCCTAGATCCGGAAACCATCAAACACCCAACTCCTCACACACCCCAAACACTCCCAACACCTAC
Source organism: Heliconius himera (assembly GCA_021202915.1). Taxonomy (NCBI): domain Eukaryota; kingdom Metazoa; phylum Arthropoda; class Insecta; order Lepidoptera; family Nymphalidae; genus Heliconius; species Heliconius himera. The sequence goes on along the minus strand of JAJHJA010000022.1, from coordinate 250,453 downwards.
CTCTTTAACATCGGGTCCTGAACGCGATTCGAAAAGGTGTATCGTTATGTAAGTATGTACGTAATTTTGTGTTGTCTCTTTCTGTTGGCATAAATATGAAAAGAATAGACAGAGTTAAACGTTTTTATTGCCTTGTAAAGAAAGGGATAGCGTGAAATACAAATCACAGGTCTCTTTCTGTCGTACATAAGAAAAAAAGAACGGGCAACGAGTGTAAAGTTACAAATGTATTACGCGTACGATGTCGTTTCTTACTCTTTCTCACTTTGTATGTAATGAATAGTGCCGTCTCTTTTTTTGTCATAGCAAGACAGAGATTAATATTATACAATTGATACTTCTGATTTTATCTACATATGTAACATTTAGTGCCGTCTCTTTCTATTATTTTATGATCAGAAAAGAGATCGTTATAAGAGTAAAGTGATACATTGTTGTCTTTTGTCAATTTCCTTTTAAAGTCGAAAGTGTTGGAATACATTGTTATGCATAGTGCTATTTCTTACTGTTATCACAAATAAAAAGCATAGACAAAGACTGCAATGTTACTAAAATATTGTCAGTATACAGTTGTCTTCTGTCTCTTCCTAATGCATTGTAAAGGTTTGGGTAATAAATCATAGTTTTTTTTTAGAAAATTTATAAAAACATGAACGTAGTGAGGTGAGAGCACTTGATCTGTTTACAACAGGCCAGGGTTCAAATCAGCTGCGTTCAAATGTTTATACCTTTTTTAAAAAAGTATCAATTATATGATTCTTTCTATATACATTTGTAATGTATAGTGCTGTTTCTGTTGTCATAATTAACAAAACAAAAGGACAGATAACGAGTATAACGTTACGAAAATATTGTCAGTATACAATATTTTGTTTTTTTTTTTTGTCTCAATCTAACATTATATGTAATTTATAGTGCTGACTTTTTCTGTCATTATGTAATTAGAAAAAAACCAAAAAGTAACAAATTTATTTGCATACAATGTTATTGTCTTTTTTCTGTTATTTATATAAAGCCGACTCTTTCTATTTTTGTTATATGAAAGAGATGGATATATAGTGAAAATAAGTGAAATAATAATGTTGATTATTTATGGAGAAATTAGTGGTCTGTTGATTTAAAAAACATTTTTTAGTGAAAGTGGTTATGTTAAATTGTAAAATATAAATCATATGTAAATATGAATATTTTTTTGCAGTATGTACCTATATTTACAAAAAAATTGGATGTGATTCGATCTCAATTATTTAAAATCGATATTGGTTGATCATATTTTTTTGTTTAATTTTAGTGTTGCATTAAAACTAGTGTTGCATTAAAGCGTTGACTACAATGTTTACATTATAGTCAATGCTTAAATGTGTATTATGAAGAGTTATATATTTTTTACTATGAGTTTTTTGTATTAATTACAAAAATAGATTGTCTTAATAGAAAATCAGAGTGTCTTAACACTAGGTTCCCATGTTCTCTACTTTACTATGTGCAGGATATAGTGTGAAGCTAAAAAATTAACATTGACATAACCACGCTTATTTTTATTAATTTAACGCTTTTTTATCTATGAAATGTTCAGCATTATTTATAAAAAGACCATAAATAACATTCTAATCAAATAAATTGGTATTAATGAAAACTGTATTATGTATAACAAACAAAATATGGACTATTGTCTGTTATTTCATTTTGTAGTATAAATGTAATTGTACTAATATATTGAAAATGCGTTATAATAGTGAAATGTTACATTTGTTTATTTACTACATATGAGACGATGTCCAAATGAGAAGGCGACAGTTGTGAGTTTGATTCCCAATTGAGAGAATTATGTATTTTTATTAACTGCACCACACTAGAAGGCAAAGCTCAGCGTTTAGTTAAAAGCGGTTGTCACTTTAAATGAAATAGAGGAAAGTTCTTACAACGCAGAGTGTGACCACTTTGTGTTTATGGGCAAAGTAATAAGTGTATAGTGTTAGCACTCAAGAAATGAACTATTTTCATTTGGTAAAAAGTCGACCTATGTTTCAATTAGGCGACAAGTGAAGAACGGAGTGTTTTGACACTAACATCCTTCTGCATACTGCTATAAGCGGAATACAGCGTGAATAGAAAGAAAAAATATACATTTCACTGCAAATGATAATACACAAATATTTTACAAAGAATAGAATAACGCATTTATATAAGTGATATTTTTGCTTACAAACTTTAATTTTTTGAAATCATTTTGAGAAGGATAACGTGTCTGACAATTGTACAAAAAAATAACGTGTTTTATATTGGACCCAATGTTGGTATCAAAATCTCAATTTCAAATCTAAGCCTTGAAGCCTATTGCTTTAACTTCGTTTACAAATTAGAAATATTTATATAAAATAATGTATAATTTACTAACTGAATTAGAGAGCGATTTTTTTATGAAAAAGGGCAATTGTTATTTTTGGCCTAGTTTTTCTTCAGAAAATGGATAAAAAGTTATCCAATATATAAAAATCTTCATCTTAATTTTTTTGTTACTCAACGCAAAAGTCTCAATGATTACTTGGTATAGAAAATAAGTTTTATGATCGATAAAGAGGAGAAGAAGAGTCGTGATAAACATACTAGCGGATTGCAGAATTAATATAGTATAAAATCTAGATATTCTGGAATATTCTAGAATATGCTTATATATCTTATTAAAATATAAGGTATAATTTGGTAACATTTAAATTTTTTAAATCAAATCAAATTTTTTATTTGGTAACATGCTGTTTACTATCAAAGTAGTTAATGGCATACCAACTACTGGTACATCAAACACTGGCATGCCAGTTAGCCTTTACTTTAATTTAATTGTATTTAGGCATTTTGATATATATTTCTGCAATTTGCAAGAATGTATATCGTGATTTAAGAGATTTTATTATAGTACCCACCGTGGTACAAGATTTTAACATGCGACCAGCTAAGTTTTATCAAGTGACTTGTAATATATACGGGGCGTGCTATTTATTGATACTTAAAGTAGAAAAAAATATAGTATTATTACACTCTTTTTTAGAATCTGGTTAAGATATTTACAAAATATATTTTTGTAAAGTAATCATAGCTTAGGGCTTATAATCTCAATATATAGCATGCCTTTGTTTTTTTTTAAAATATTTTTAAGGTTTTTAAAATTGAATCACTTGTATCTTGTAATATAGTCCAGGGGACGATAAGTAATTTGCAATGTTTTAGAGTAAGTATTAGTTAGTTTGTGATTCAGTTCTAAAACGTGCTAGGTTATAGTTCACTTTATTAATATAATAAAAATAGAAATCTATTGCGTTTTTTATTTAAATATAACTAAGAACTCCCTAGTAAGAAGGGGGTGAATTTATTTTTTTAAAATAGAGCAACTGAATTTTTCTTGTTTTATTTTTCATTCAAAATGAGTAATAGTAATTGAGAAAATTAAAATAATTGCACAGAAAAAATCATAGAATGCAGTTTTTTTTTGTATATCTAATATTTTTTTGGCTTAAAAATCATGACAATAGACACAAACCACCGATTGATGCCATATTCTGTATTTTTACAATAAAGACTTCTGTTTTCATATGTTACTTTCAATTTATTCGTATACGTCATTTAATATAAAGCCTAGTGCAAATTCAAATTCCATCAATACAGCATATTTATTATTTTTTCATTTATTTCAAATACTGGCTCAAATATTTTACAAATAAAGAAGACATCAGTTATATTCAACAAGTGCTTTATGATTAATAAATTCACAGATATTTTTAATAGAATTAATTTAGAATTAAAGTTTTTTTTAGATATAATGTGTGTTTTAACGTTTCTGTTAAATATTAATTTGTCGTCCATGAATGAAATTTAAATGACTTTTTTAAATTTAAAAATAATTTTTGTACGTATAATTGTAATTAGTGTAATGAAGATTATAATAGAATTGATAATTTTTGTTAATAAATCATAAAAATCGACTGAGTTTGTTTTATTTGACTTGCCCTTGGATTATGCCAAAGTTTATTTAAATATATAAATTTCACTAACATATACTTGCGGCTTTGCCCCCTTGATCGAAACAATTATTCAATTAGAACCAGAAGTTCCTTTGTTTAACTCTACAAAATTTTTGACTTATAGATTTTACTTACATTTTAAGAGTGAAATAAGATAAAACCATCGTGGTAGATTTTGATTCATCTTGATGTATTGTACTTGAAAAATATATCTATAAAATATCTACGATTTGATTATTAAATTGTAATAATTGTACGAGGTGCGTTCAATGTATTCTTGGTATCGATATGATATACTAAGTATATTCGTAAATAGGCTAATTATTTCGTCAATGACCTATCTCAGGGTATAAATATAAAATTTTACTCATTTCTAATGATCAGTTTGCTAGTAATCCTTCTTTAGCGACAAGTGAAATGACTGACGTGACGTGACGCTGTTATTAAATTCCTTATTAAACCAAGAAAAAGTAAAAAAAAACATTCATGTAGAGATCGTGGCTGTTTACCAAGAATCTCTACTATCATTATCTATTGTTCACAAGTGATCACGTAAATTCAAGAGGAAGATAGGGCATTGAATTGAAATTGAAAATACCTCTGCCGATGAAAATATCAAAAAAGTTGAGAAAATTGTGTCTGAAAATGCGAACGAAGGTTAAAATGATATCGGAGATGACTAACCCTCTAAATGTACAAACTGTGCCTTAACCTTTCAAAAGTCAGTGCAAAGTGGGCCCCGTGAATGCACACAGCGCCACAGAATGCGAACAAGTGTGAGTCTAGTGTTGTAGGGAGTTTTTGGAGCTCTGTGGTGAAAAGCTAAAAAAGTATTGTATGTAATGTAATGAAATGTGGGTTTGTCATTACGACCCCAAAAGTAAACAGGAGTCCATTCAAAGCTATAATAAAAGAAGGGTGGGGGAAGGGACAGACCCTCTAAAAAAATTTAAAGTCACTTGCTGAAAAAGTCGTGGCCAAGTTGTTTTGGGACTCCAAAGGATTGAATATAAAAATAAAGGTAAGATCATAAATGCAACCGCTCAAGATAAAAGACGGGGTAAATTGGCCGCCGGTGTGTTACTTTTTTACAAAACGCCCCGATTCGCTACGCGTGTCTCCAAGGCTGCTTTTCGCGATTGTGGCTTTGAAGAGATCAACCAACCTACCTTACAGTCTAGAAATTATTATTTGTTCCTAAATTTAAAAAAAGATCTCCATGAGAAACAACTTGTCGATGATGAAGTGCTAAAGGCGGCAATGAATGTGCATTTTTCAGGCAAAGAGGAAAGTATTTTTATATATGTTATGGTTATGGCGGATTATATTGAAATTTAAAAATATTTTTGAGTTAATTAATTTGTGTGTGTTTTTATGCCGATATCGAGAATACAAATACAAATCTACTTCACGCTATATCGCGTACACAACAGGGTAGGTAGAGGGAACCTAGTGTTAAAACACTCCATTCCCCACTTTCTGCCGAATTCTGGAGGCATTGCGTGTTGAGTGGAAGAAACTCAGAAGAAATGAAAATATAAATTTAAGTAAATATTTCATCTCCTCGAGTGGGGATCGAACCCACAACCAGTCGATTTTACAGTCACACTTTGTGCCCCTGCACCGCCACTGGCCTCATCTAGAATATATTGAGTTAAAATTAAGTTGTACCTAATTGTGACTTAATTACTAACGTCGTAAGCGCATTATGAATTATATTGAAAATGTCTTGGCTGCATCGACTGCAATAAAGGATCAAGTCTCAATACGAATCGTTTTAGACAAAGACGAATTAAAGAACTTTGCAATGAATTTCGTAAAGAATTAATGTGCAAGTATATACATTTATATAAATAAAATTATTTTATACAAGCTAGCAACGCGGCGGCTAACCACAGAACAACCCTACAGAGCATTTTTGTTACTTTCGAACCGCCGTGCCTCACTTTTATATCTGATATAGGGATTTGTAAATTTTTTTTGAGAATTCCAAATACTCTTATAAAATTTTAGAATTGAAAATTGATAATATTTCTTGAAAGTCCTAAATTTAATAGTTTCCAGTCTTTTTTGTTTTAGAACTAAGTATTTATACATGTAATTTGAACATATTTGCAAATACAATTTAGAGAGATGTAAAAATACTAAAAGAATATGAATTTATGTTTTTTAAACTTGTACCTGTTTGTTTGTACACGCACATCTTCGGTAGTACTTGACGGATTTGAATGAAAGCGAATTTGAGTGACAAGCGGAGAGATAATAAATAAATCTTATGTTACGACGACAGATAAAAATTATTCGTTAAATATTTAATGTAGAGTTCAAAATCTATGCAGTTAAAGACAACATTTTAGAAAGATTATAAATAAAAATCTAAATCGTAAAATTTGTATGATTTATGGAAATCCTACAATAAATTTAATTAGTTCGATTCAACGATGTCTAGATCAAGTTAAACCTGCTTTTTTATTGTTACTAAAAATATTTAGTCAACCGAATAAATATTTCTTCGTAAATGTCAACGATCTATTCATCAGCTTAAAACAAATAAAATGTTTGATTCTAGTTTTTACAGTTATACCTATAGAAGGATTATTTCGCGGGTAAAGTGCGGCCCACGCATGCTATTTACCTTATCTATTAAATCTTATATTTACCCGCTTTTTTGAGGTAAGTAAAAGCGTGAAGCTGGTTGGTTTTTTGGGGTACCTCAAAAGGTAAAAAGCGACCCTTAGAGCCGGATTACTTTGATGTCCGTCTCTCAAGATCATTTATCTCAAGATCGTGTGGAGGTATCAAGCTACCAAAAAGGTTTATAATCCCTTGAAGCACAGAGCACAAGAAAAATCTAGCTAAGTCAAAGCAATCAAAACATACGAACATTTATGCATCGATTTTGCTGTATTATATATAAATTTTATAGAAAATTAAAAACTATGGGGTACTTAAACCTAAACCTGGGTACTTCCCGTGGACATGCAGTTATAAAATTTGGCACGAAGTAATAAAATAAAAAATTATAGGTGTTTCTAAAAAAATATATTTACAAATTTATATTTATAGTTCATTTCATACAAAATGAGTACATATGTTCGAAAATTTAAATTTGACAATTTTTATAAGTTGTAGTTCCCGTTGACCTGCAATCCCGAAATTGGCAGGAAAGCCTCGGTGAGTGAGTCCCACTCACATTTAACAGTTTTTTTTATTCAGTAGTTTAGGTAGAGAGGGCCTAGTGTTAAGGCACTCCGTTCCCATTAAAACAGTTCCATTCTCCACTTTCCGCCGAATTTTACAGGCATTGCGTGTTGAGTGACTCTACTTTGCTCTGTTAAAATATTAAATATTTTATTCCCTCGAGTGGGAATCGAACCTACAGTCGTTGCGTTTACTGTCACACGCTTGTGACCCTGTGCCACGACGGCTTCTGTTTATTTTTTCTTTATAAAATATCGAGTAAAGATGTTGAACTTTATATAAAAACACTCCGCACACACAGAATCTAACGCCAAGCTTTGTTTTAATAGATCTACTTAAATTACTTAAGTAGTAGTATTAGAACAAGTGAATGAAGTGCTATATTTGGGAAGTATGTATGGCAGATATGAGATGAATGTTGAAAGTATTGCTGCCGGAGACAAGGCTAACCGAGACTTAGCTGCATTGATGAAATAGTCTAACGTCAGCACAGCTGCGCGTTTGGCCGAACTTTTGGCCGTTTGACGTTGTTATACGGCAGCGAAACGTGGGTATTACAGAAGAAGAATAAATATGCGGAGTTAGCTGAGCTGATCGTATCCGCAATGAAGAGATACACAGAATGGCAGGTACTAGCTGTCACGGTGAGAATGAAGAGGTTGGTGACAGTGGACGAGGCGGCAGAGGTACATGTGTAGAGACCGCAGCGATTGGCGCTCCGTTCTCTCTGTGCGTTATAAAGCGTGAAAATTAATAGATCTAAGCCTAATAAATTAAATACTTATCCCCTGAACGGAAATCAAATATTCCTATATCTCCTATATGTTGCACGTTATTTTTTAAAAGTATGGTAATTATTAACAAAAGAAACAAAAATTTTTTGACTTTATTACAATTAACAATATTTATAAATATTTTACATATAAATATTTTACATAATTGAAGAGTCATATCACTACTCGTTCACTTACTTAATACGCAAGAATCTGATCTGCAAAAATAAAAACGAAGAAAAATTTTCAGTTTGCAACCTTCACGAGACCTTGTGCGGCTGAAATATTGCTCTTAAATTCAATTATTATTGAGCGATGTTCAGAATAATTTAAGTAAGACTCTTCTCTTAAACATAACAAAGATGTTGTTTTTTTTTGTTTTTTAGCTTTTATTTTGATAAAGTTAGTACACTAAATATTAGTGTAGTAAAATATTGTGGCCGCCGTGGCTCAGGGGACGTGCGTACAACTGTAAACGTGATGACTGTGAGTTCGATCCCCATTCAAGGGAATTAAATATTGAATATTTTCATTTCCTCGCTCTAGGAACTAGACAAAACACGGCGTTGAATTCCGCCACTCAGCTCGCAATGGGAAATAACAAATGGGAAAGAAGTGTCTTAACACTAGGTTCCCGGGTTCCCTCTGCTTACGCTGATATACGGGATACAGCGTAAAGCTAAAATATTATTGTAGTTGATCTCCAAGCCTCACTTTGTCTAACATAACACAATACGATTTATCAAATTTTTATAGTTATTTGTCTCTTATACCTTATATTTGCAATAAATTTATTCGCATATCAAATTCGATTCAAATTTGATAAGTGAATAAATTTGAAAATATTGTTTATTCAAATAGACTTTTGCAAGCAGTTTTGGATCGTATAATAAGTAATCGTCAAAAAGAGCGGTTTTTTTAATATTATATAAAAGTTAAAATTTTGCTATTGATATTTCATTAAAAAGCCTTTCGGAAAAGTTTGTTTTTAGCATCACAGTGTATCGTGCACTGAACAATAGGCAGAGGAAAGAGAAAGTTATTAATTATCTTGAGTAGGAATCGAACTCACAACCGTGGCGATTAGGCTTATCAGCCAGATGCCACTGCACCACAATGTGGTCGAGATTGATTGTAATAATATTTAGAAGCTCTAAAAAGACTAAGAACTTTTGAACTAAACAACTTTCAAATTATATGAACAAGATTATTTATAAAATGACGAATAGTGATATAGACGGGTTGTAGTGGACTTCAAGACCAAATTATAATATACGATTTTTAAGCATTTATAACACACAATTTTTTTAACGTAGCGTTTTTATTTATCATTTATGACAACGAATTTTTCATGTCTAAGAATGGTTGGATTAAGTACTGGATTATTAGACGAGATTAACGATCGTCCGCCTTTTCAATATACTTAAATTATTTAAATTAGTTTAATTTCCTCGCTCAGATGGACTTTGTCTATCGGAAAAAGCGTTAAGTTATTTACCAATAAAATAAAGACCAATTTTCCATTAGCAATTATAACAGAAACACTACATAAATAAAAAATCGTATCGTATCCGTGGTATTATAATGTAAACGGTATATCGTAAAACTCTCAATAAGGTATGACCATTACATTACATAAAGTAATTGCCAGTCGGTGTTGGTCTGTCGTTGGAGGAGTACGTGCCGACTAAAGGTGAGCTTAGCTTTGATATAATACGTAACTTAAAACTTTAATTTGTTTATTTACTTTGTGCAGTAAATAGAGATGGCCTAGTTTTAAAACACTGTTGCCTATTTTTTTTGGAATAGGTGCTGTAAGGAGTCCAAAGTGATTATATATGATCGGAAAAGGGAAAGGGAAACGTTTTTTTTTTAATATTCCCTCGAGTAGGATTTGAATGTGTAACCATTGCTATTGATATTTCCGTGACTTATCCGTGACTTATTTTTCTTTAAATAAAATAGTAGGACTAAAATTTTAATACATTTTTTTATAAATAGCGTAGAGTTTAAATTTTGAACACAGTTTCTTGTTGTTGTCTTTTAATGAATTAAACTTTGTACAATGCAGAGAAGAAATGTTATTGAGCTTTTCTTTTAATATCTACTAATTATAATACTTATTTAGAAAACGTATATAAATTTGAACGTAGCGTTCTTGTACGTTTTCTAAATAAGTATTTTTCTTTCCTAAGAGTGGAATAACACTTTAAAAATAAAAAAAAAATGACATAAAATTTCGCACAGTCAAAATATTTCTCAATACGTAAAATAGTCGTGGGTTCAAATGACATTCGAAAGAATGTTTATATTTTTTTCTACCTACCCTACAGGACTTATCTAGAACAAATTTAATATTTTTGTTAACATTGTAAAAAGAAAGCAAACTTCCATTTGTGTTTATTATTAAATATGGCAAATAAATTATAATTTTAACAGTAAATTAAATATTTCTAAACATTTTTAGAAACATTAGCATTAAAGAAGGCACTTAAATATATAATTTTAAATAAATAATATAATTTAAAAAATTACGCGCAATTACTAAAACATTTGTGGAGAGAAATACCAAAATCGTTAATTAGTAAAGTCTACACTTCGTGTTTTTTTTATCATACGTACTTGTATTGTACAATATAATAAAAATGTGTAATATTTATAAAATTTTTGCTTTTTTCCTCATATTCTTGATTTTGTGGGATAAGCAGAGATATATTAATAATAATAAGACACTACGGTCTCTATCATTACGTGAAATGTAGCTTAATATATTCATTTATTTCAATCAACTTTTAATGTGAATCTGTGTTTTATATTTGAAATACATTAAATACACGTAATAATAGTGCTAAGATTCACCGTTCTCCTTTTGTATAGTCTAATGCACCAGAATAGTCTGTTGCCACCCTAAAAACTTTAATTTACAAAACATTTGCCCCGAAAAATGAAAAAAAATAAAAAACATTTACACGAACATATCAGTCTGTTCAAAGCTAAAGTCCAGCTCCTCCTAGAAAATATATCTAGATTCGCTAATGGCCCGCGGTCTTCATAAATGGTTGTAAATATTTTATAACAATGTTACTGAATGTGTTTGTTTTTACTTTCACTTATTACGTGTATTCGTAGTTGTAAAATGAAATAAGGTATATAGATTATATAGTAACGTTATTCACGTCGTGTGGGTTCGATTCACACTCGAGGCAATGAAATATTTAATATTTTAATTTTTTCGCTCTGGTGTTGAGGCAAAGCGCGACGTTTGCCTTCAGAACTCGGTGCTTCAAACTGCGGAACGGAGTCGCTTAACCTCTGCTTACCCTGCTACATGTGGGATACAGCGTGAAGGTGGTTTTTAAAAAATGTATTAATAGATATTAGAAACCGTCTTAGATTAAATTTGATAGTTGTAGATATCCTCGCCTGGTTAAATATTTATATTTACATTATTCATCCATACGAAAATTGTGCGGCGTTTGGGGAACTGACTGTCTTAACACTAGGTTGCCTTTGCTTACCCTGCTATACGTGGATGATCTGAGAAACTATATATAAATTGAAAAGAAATGTTACTGATCGACTTCTATACCAAGCAGTATTTAAAACATATAAAATAATATTTAAAATGTTATATGCCGTCGTTTATAAGCACGAATGTGGTTTTTACAGTCACAACACTTATTACACTCAACGCCATGTCTTTGTCTCAGACCAAAGGAATACCCCATAAAATGTTTATAATAAATGAATATACAATATCTCTTTAATGGTTTTATGAATTTGAACTGACGGTAACAAAGATAACATAGTATTTGGTTCTAGTTTGTCACTTTCTGTCCATTTTCGATAAATTGCATGTGAAGTAGCGGAAACCAACGCCGTTTTCTACCTCATCGAAGCAAGAAACATTATAATATGTAAATGTAGTTCCTGAGTGGGGATCGAATCCACATTCATCGCATTTGTAGCGAGACTAAGATTTCATATCACTTCCCGGACATTTCTGTGGATTAACAGTTTTAGCCAGTTTTAATCTACCTAGACAATAAATTAATTTTAATTACGTAAACTGTATAGTAATTACAATTTTTAAAATATCTCTTCAAGGCCTAAATATTAAACTTTTCCTGAATGAAACTAGTATTCATGAATTTCGGGACAACCAAATAAAATTACTGGGCATGGGGTAACATGCAAAATTTCTGGACAATGTCGCATTTTCCGGCCATTTGGCAACGTTAGATGAGACACTGACACGAGGCGGCAATTTTTTTAATTTTAAAATTAGTAAGTCATTTAATAATTGAATCTACTACTAATAATACAAGTAAACCCACCGCTACCGTGCCTAGAGGGCTATAATAATATAATTTGAAATTCGCATTCAGACTGGTTGTGTCAGTAACGTTTCTATTACGAAAGTGGATCGTGACTCGACGGCAAGTTCAATATCATAATATGATTTAAATGTAGCTTAGCTTCAATAGTCTGTATTTACATAAATAATTATATATTATATAAAAAAATTGCTACATGTATCCCGCTTCTAGCAGTGTAGTCTGAGGAAACCTAGTCTTAAGGAACTACATTTTTTCGCAAAATTTTATACATATTAATAAGAAAAAATAATTTTATTTAGAACAGGTCAATTGATTTAGAATAGTAAATTGACAAACAATAAAATAAAAAGATAATGCAAATGAATTAGTCCACCATTAAAAATCTAAGTAAAAAAAACAGAGGCCAGTCGTGGCGCAGGGGCACAAAATGTGCCTGTAAACGCAACTTGTTGTGGGTTCGATCCCCACTCGAGTAAATTAAATATTTATTTTCATTTCTTTGCTCTGTTGTCAAGGCAAAGCGTTAAGTTCCGCAACTTAATTAGGCGGAAAGTGGGTAACGGAGTGTCTTAGCACTAGGCTCCCTCCGCCTACTCTTCTGTGTGCGGAATACATCGTGAAGCTGATTTAAAAAAAAATACAACAACACATGTCGAAATCTGTAAACTAAAACCATATAAACTAAAACGTTCGTTGAACTCGTTTCTAACAGTATTTTTGTCCGTGCATGTTATTATAATGTCATAATAGATGTGTTTTGTTTATAAGAACTAGTCTACAATATATTTTGATAATATTTTAAATGTTATTTATACATTTTGTATTATTACCATTTAATTAACTACTCAATTGTAACTTTAGCCAACCAGCATTACCCACTTGTGGCGACGACCTGTGGTGAGTTGTTGAGGAATGGCAATCCCACGGACCTGAGTCCTCTAGAGGAGTACTGTAATCTGTCGTCCAACTCTAGCTTGCCTTGATTGTCGGGCAGAGTGGAGAGCAACAGTTATACTTAGCTATATGCTAGGGGTGGAAGTGCGCAATCTGCTTAATAGTGGGGAAACCCGCTCAAAACTTGAGAAAGCGATGGTAAAACCAGTGCACACCTCTCTACACTCTTAGCACCATGTTGATGTTGGGCCCTAGGCAATACGCCGTTTCATAATAAGCTAACTCTCCGTCCGTTAGTCTCCTTCAATAAGCCAGTTCTCAATCCACCCAAACTCCATTCTATAGTCTCATTGTAGCTTTCGAGCTTTCGTCTCACGACTCATTTTCCGATTACTTAGAGATGACATTCGGTTAATGCGTCACAGTAAAACATTTTCACATTCTCTAAGGGAGGCCTCTATTTTGGACCTGTGTCTCCGTGTAACTCTTCTAAAACGGCCTGGTTCTTGAATTATATTATACATTCATATGCATAATATTATTGTTTTTCTCTTGTCATCCTCATAGGCGCCACGTCTGACTATACGCAACGGTTGTGAATTCGATTCCCACTCGGGGAACTGAATTATTTTCATTTCCTCGCTCTGGTTGGTAATATAGTCTAGAAAAATGGGCGGTGCGCGGGAAACGGAGTGTCTCAGCACTAAGTTCGCTCTGTACTGCTATGCGCGATGCACCGTGAAGCTATAAATATATATATATATATATAATATGCGATGATAATTATAAAAATATTAGATTAATTAAGGAAGTATAATTATACTGAATTGCTTTAACTGTATTGGCCTAAGATCCCATCGTTTAAAACTGTAGGGATTAGATTTTCTAATGAAACTTATATTTAAGAATGATACATGATAGTAGAATAGATTACACTAGGGTTGCCCAAAAAAATCCTGCCGCAATCACCTTTAATTAATGTTTTTCGTAACTCGTTTTTGGAGAAAATTGCACTCATATGTTTTTTATGTGAATCGCACATCATTTGAAAGAAAATCGCATAAGGAATTGGAAAAACAATGGTTGCCAGCTCTCAGTCTGCCGCAAGTCCAAGGTTGCCTGGTTTAAAGAGGTTACTTAATGTGAATATTTGCACTCATGTGTTTTTTTAATGAATTATATATCAAATTAAAGCTTATTTTTTTGTCATCACTAAAACACATGGTTGCCTGGAAAATGGCTGCCGCAAGCAAAGGTTGCCATCATTCGAAATATTTTATTCTGATTCCGTTTGACTGAGAATAGACGATGAAATACGCGATTTGCCTTATGTTTTAAAGTAAAATATTATATAATAGAAGGTCAATCTTAAAATTAATGTTTATTTTAGATATTCACCTGTTAAATGATGATTTTAATCATATTAAGTACATACAAAAAACTATTTAAACATGAAATCATCCTTATTTTTCCATTGAAATAATGAGTCTATGATATTAAGTCTTTGTTAAATCTGTTTTCTAGATATTAATACTCGTTTAAATCGTTATTTTAAAAAAACTAAATTATCATCTATATATATAAAACAAGTACCTGACTGACTGAGGTAAGACGCACGCACAGCCGCTGATGGTAGAAACGTGAAATTTGGACAGATGTTTTTTTTCGTAATCTGGACATCCACTAATAAGGGATTTTAAGAAAATTTAACCCTAAAGGGATAAAATAGGGGCTGAAAGTTTGTATCGGTTTTTTTTTATCGGCACCAATTATTATAATATTTGAAATTCAGACTCCTACAAATATTTCATTGAACACATGTTTCATGGTTTTTTAGAATTCACCCCGTAAGGGTTCAAATAAGCGGGCGAAGCTTCGCGCGCCCACTAGTATTAAATAAACGTTTACAAATATCATTCTATTATAAGGTATTAATTACATAATGTTTTCATAATATAATGTAGGTTGACAATTATTGCAGATATTTTATTTATTAATCAAGAAAATATGGAAAATTACCTCGTTATAAACTCTCAATCTCTCTCTTCGTCCTCAGAGAAAAATATACAATATTAAACATTAAATTTAATTATACTTATCAAACATTAATTATACTTACGTTTTGCATTAGAAAATAATTGAAAAATAAAAATCAAATCAGATTCACGCTGTATCCCGCATGCAGCAGGGTAGGCAGAGGGAACCTAGTGTTAAGACACTCCGTTCCCCACTCTCTGCCGAATTCTGGAGGCAATGCGTGTTGAATGGCAGAACTCAACGCCGCGCTTTGCTTCGACACCAGAACGAAAAGATGGAAATATAAATTTAAGTGAATATTTCATCTCCTCGAGTGCGGTTCTTCTTTATATTTTTTTTTACAACAATGAACTTTTTGTAACAAGTGATAACCGTGCATTGTGTTACTATTTAAGAAAATGTTACTGTATATAAAAATCATTTTTTGGCGAAACAACAACATAATTTTTACACTTCAGACTCATTATTAAATTCCACACACATTTTCGCACAAAAAACAGATCTTCATTTTTGTCATGTTAACTAAAAACGTCTTCACTCCAAAATGAAACGTAAGTAACTAAGTAATATGTTCAAAAACATCTCATTTGGCCATCTGCACTGTTATTGCATTTAGAAACAATACATCTACGAAAATAAAATTATTGCATTTTGTTTGCTTTGTATACCACCGCAAAATGTTTATCTATAGTAAAAAGTAGACAACTAATTGATATTTGCCGACTCCTGGTCATAAACCTTAAATAGCGTTTATTATTCGGCATTACTGTCGAAATTTCTTAGAATTTATTTGTGATAAATTAATTTTGTTTATTATAATTCTATCATATATATTTCTTTCAATGCAAATTCTTAAAAGTTGCGTGAGAAAAAAAAGATTGCGGCGACCGTTATCAAAAAAAACGAGAAAAAAAAATCATACGAGCAGAGGACAAAGAGAGAGAGAGAGAGTATATTGAAATGTTATTTTCCATATTTTCTTAATTAATAAAAAAACTTACGCAATAATTGTCGCCCTTCATTATCTTAAGGAAACATGATGTAATTAATACCTTATAATAGATTGATATTTGTAAGCATTTATTTAATTAGATAATTTAGTCGTTTTAAAATGATAATTTAAATTAGTATTAGTATTTAGAAAACAGATTTAGCAAAGACTTAATATCATGGGTTCATTATTTCACTTGAAAAATAAGGATGATTTCATGTTTAAATAGTTTTTTGTATGTTCTTAATATGATTATAATCTTCATTTAACAGGTAAATATCTAAAATAAACATTAATTTTAAGATTGACCTTCTATTATATAATATTTTAATTTAAAACATAAGGCAAATCGCGTATTTCATCGTTTATTCTCAGTCAAACGGAATCAGAATAAATTATTTCGAATGATGGCAACCTTTGCTTGCGGCAGCCATTTTCCAGGCAACCATGTGTTTTAGTGATGACAAAAAAATAAGCTTTAATTTGATATATAATTCATTAAAAAAACACATGAGTGCAAATATTCACATTAAGTAACCTCTTTAAACCAGGCAACCTTGGACTTGCGGCAGACTGAGAGCTGGCAACCATTGTTTTTCCAATTCCTTATACGATTTTCTTTCAAATGATGTGCGATTCACATAAAAAACAAATGAGTGCAATTTTCTCCAAAAACGAGTTACGAAAAACATTAATTAAAAGTGATTGCGGCAGGATTTTTTTGGGCAACCCTAGTGTAATCTATTCTACTATCATGTATCATTCTTAAATATAAGTTTCATTAGCAAATCTAATCCCTACAGTTTTAAACGATGGGATCTCCACCTATATCGGTTATGCATTTTACCATTATTTAAGGTTTTATAGGATGACGTATTAATAACGCTCTAAGATGTACAATTTAAAACACAACAACCGATTAAGCTCTTGTATAGTATCGTTACTAAATATTTGTCTTTTAATTATTAAAGCCGTGACGGTCGTGGCGCAGCGGCACGAGGTGTGACTGTAAAACCGACTGGTTGTGGGTTCGATCCCCAATCGAGGAGATGAAATATTTACTTAAATTTATATTTCCATTTCTTCGCTCTGGTGTCGAGGTTATCAGAATTCGGCAGAAAGTGGAGAACGGAGTGTCTTAACACTAGGTTCCCTCTGCCTACCCTGCTGTGTGCGGGATACACCGTGAAGCTGATTTTATTATTTTTTTATTCATTTACAAAAGTGATGCAGACATAATAATAGTGCAGTGGAGTTGGAGGAATTAATTATTTTCATTTTCTTTTGAGATTCGCCACTTAGCTCAAAACGTCTCAAAAGTTTTGCACTTTCCACCGAATTCTAGAGGTATTATGTGTTGAGTGGCGGAACTCAACGCTGCGCTTTGACTCGACACCAGTGCTAAGAAATGATAATATAAATTTAAAAAATTAAATTAAATTAAATTAGCTTCACGCTATATCCCGCATACAGCAGGGTAGGCAGAGAAAACCTAGTGTTAATACACCCCGTTCTCCACTTTCTGCCGAATTCTGGAGGCATTGCGTGTTGAGTGGCAGAACTCAACGCCGCGCTTAACCTCGACACCAGAGCGAAGAAATGGAAATATAAATTTAAGTAAATATTTCATCTCCTCGAGTGGGAATCGAACTCACAACCAGTCGGTTTTGCAGTCACACCTCGTGCCGCTGCGCCACGACCGGTCTCGTTTAAATTTAAAATAAATATTTCATTTCCTCAAAAGGAGATTACAGTTACACTTTGTGCCCCTGCGCCACGACTGGCCTCAATTCTAGTAAATAACTAAAGCTAAATTATACTAACCCTCTCCGACTGACGTGGCTTAATTTTTACTATTATACTCACGTGGTAGTCCACGAGACACCTTTTCAACAGTAATTATTTTTATAGAATTGACTTATGCAACTATTTTATTTATCTAATAAAGATATGTTTTTTTTAAATAAAGGACACAATGTATATTTTAAAAGTTAAACATTGTTTATTTAAAGATAGAATCGACAGACTTTAATATACACATTTCTTATCTAGCTTGTTCACTTTTTTATTTTTCGAATACGATGAGGAGAAAAAGTCTTTATTAGGTTTTAGCTAATCTTTACAAACAAAATTATAAATATCTTAATTTATTATATATATATATATATATATATATATATATATATATATATATATATATATATATAATTTATGTAAATAGAATTAAATTCTAAAATAACGCGAAATAATACAAAAAAAAACATAGCTGAAAAGCTAAAATTTTAAAATCAGTGGCAATAAGCGGAACCGAATTTTATGTTTCATGGGGTCTATCAGACTAGCACATCAATCGCAGAGGGTTAAAGAGGGTAAATATCTTTTTACTTCTTCGACATTAACTTTCAAAATGGCGTTTGTGCCAATTTTTATTATATCTAATATTCGTGATTAGGTCAAAATAAATTATTATCTACACAAATTTTTGATTCAGCGTAGATATGAGCTCTTAGAAAATTTATTTAAAACACAGAACAAAATATTATGTAAATCCACAGAGGCCGTCGTTGCGCAGCGGTCACATTAAATTATTTTCATATTTCTTCGCTGTGGTAACAAAACGAGGTGCGGCGTTGAGCTTCGACACTCAATACGAAATGTTTCCAAATTTGGGCAGCAAAAAAATGTAAGCCATAAAAGACTAGAATTTGTAGCTATTAAAATATAATTAAAAAAACAAAGTCATTTCTTAAATTATCTGTCAAAATTGAAAACATGTGCTTACAGCGACCAACTGGATTAACTATTTACGCTTTTTACAAGCAAAATATTGTGCAAAATGTTCGAAGAGAAAGTGCAGTTTTAGTGCTTTATTTGAAGCAACATTTGTATCAGGTAGGTAATTGAGGTTGTGCAATAATAAAAAAGGAAGTTGGAATTATATAATTTAATTAAAAGCCGTATTTTTCTTGGATTAATATTATAAGAAATACATTTTAAGAAATGTTTTTTTTCGTTTTCAAATACTTCTCTTATAAAATAATAAAATATAAGATAAATATCTATGAATAAATCTTTTTAATAATGCATTTTGTTTGAGAATTTAGTGTTATATTATTCTATTCGCCCTTGTCTTGCAATTAAATTAATCACATAATTAAAATAAAATATAAGGTTATAATATTTTATTTAATGCTTCGTAATGCAAAGCTTTACGCTGTATCCTGAATATAGTAGTGTATGCAGGAGGAACTGGAGAACCGATTAGTAAGACACTTCGTTCCCATATAGACACTGCACATTCCCTACATTCTGTCGAATTCTTGAGATCCTGTGTGTTGGGTGGCGCAACTCAACTCCGCGCTTTGCGTTGTTACCAGAGCGGGGACATGAAAATGTAATATTTCATTTGCCGAGTAGGAATCGAATCCATAACTGTCGCGTTTACAGTCGGTTTGTTGGTTGTCGGTTCGCCACGACAGCCTCATCTCCAAATTAATTTTACTAATTCTAAATATGCGATTCGATTTTTAGTAACAATCTTTACAATATCCAATATTAATATCAACATTTTATCACTTATTATTAAATAGACCTATTTAGTAAATAGCGACATTCGTTTAAAAAGTATTTTACCTATGACTATTTCTTTCGATATTATGTATTTAAATTTATGGTCTCTGGATTAAGGCAAGGTTAGGGCAGGTAAGGCATTTTTTTTTGGGAATCCCCGCGCCTATAAAAAAATCGCCTTAAAATGATACCTAAAACTTAATACGTATTTTAGCTTCACGCTGTATCTCGCACATAGCAGGGTAGGCAGGGGTAACCTGGAAATTTAGTGTCAATATACTTCCGTTTCCCACTTTCCACCTAATTGTGGAGACATTGTGTGTTGTGTGGCGGAACTCAATGCCGCGCTTTCCCTCGACAGCAGAGCGAAAAATGAATAAAATATTAAAAAAATCATTTCCTCGAGTGGTAATCGAACCCACAACTTGTCACGTTTACAGTCGCAAGTTTATGTCCCTTAATAGTAGCGTGAATCTATAAAATCTGAATAAAAGCTAGCTAGTAACCCCTTGACATATAAACTATAAAGTTTTTAAAGATAAGGAAAATAAACAAGATGTGTAAATATAAAATGAATCACACACGTTTATTATCCTCATTTGTTGTAAGGGTAATAACTAAAAGTTGTAAACACTATGACACATTCTTGGTTACCAAGGTAGCTCAGATCGCAAGTAAAAGTGGGTTACAGCTTCGCGCTGTATCCCGTACACAGCAGGGTAAGCAGAGGCAATCTAGTGTTATGACACTCCGGTTCCCAAGTGGGTTACATTTAAACGATTAACTGATATAAGTAGCCTATCCAGCACAAAAGAAACTGGCCAAGTGCTAGTTGGACAAGCGCACGACGGGTTCTGTACCATGATCTAGAAAACGGCAAAGCAATTAAGTCTGTTGTATGGGAGCTCCTTAAATTTTGATTTTATTTTATTTTTAGTATTTGCTGTTATCGTGGCAACAGAAATACATCACGTGCGAAATTTTTAACTGTCTAGCTATCACGGTTCATGAGAAACATACAGTCTGGTGACGGAAGGACAGATAGACAGGGGAGTCTTTGTAATAGGGTCCCGTTTTACCCTTTAGCTTCGGAACCTTAAAAATTGTGGGTTTGATCGCATTCGGGAAAATACATTGTCTTCATATCCTCGCTTTGGTGTTAGGACAAAGCTCGGTGTTTTTCGCCACTCAATACGCAATGTCACGAAAATAAAAAAAAACTAATAAAAATAACTATTTAAACTAAAAGTATATATTTGTTGGCAAACAGTATAGTACAACGTGAATTAAATGCATAAAAGTAGTAATTTCCTGTGCCAAGGCAACTTACTCGAAAGGCCGCGAGCCTTTGACTTGGATGGGTCTTACGTAATCGTTATTATATAGATATAGGCTGAAGATTTTGCAAAGTACGAATGGGTATTGCATATTGTTTATTAATCAGTTATTATAGTATTTCACCCCCGGCTCTGCGTGGGCTGTTGCTCTGCGAAAATGTTGTTATTTATTTTTAACATTTTTAACCCTCTGCGACGTTGACGTGGTAGCTCCTATATATATATATAATATAAATTAAAACTCACGACTATACCATTCGAGGAAATGAAATATTTATTTAAATTTATATTTCCATTTCTTTACTCTGGTGTCGAGGCAAAGAGCGGCGTTGAGTTCCGCCACTCAACACGCAATACCTCCATTCCAATTCCTCCTCCATTCAAATTCGGCAGAAAGTGGGTAACGGAGTGTCTTAACACTAGGTTCCCCCTGCCTACCCTGCTGTGCGCGGGATATAGCGTGAAGCTGATTTATTTTATTTATTTTTATAAATTAAAACGGTAAACCACGGGAGCAAAATCATAAGTAAATGCTACTATACTGTAAAATGAATATTTTTATATACTTCTCATTTCTATTTTCTCTTACATTCAATCTTAAAATCGATATAAAGCTATATAAATTAATTCTATGACGTTAGCCAGATATTTCTAATCACGGTCACCAAGAATATAAAACGCGTAATTGACATATTTATAGGGTAAAATACTATTTACCTATATAAATGTAATATATATAACAAGTAATTAAAAACAATTTACCTGTAGGTATTATAATATAGGTAACTAATAAATAATTTAAAATATTACCATACTATAATTCTGATTTACCTCGTGTGTGATTTTATAAATAATTTAATTTGTTTATAAATATAGTGTAATTCATGGATGGATAACCACTTCATCTCATTATTGCGGTATAATCGGAAAATGGTTTACTGTACTCGATGGTCATGGGTTCGATTCTGTATTTGGGTTGTTGATTTAAATATCATTGAGCGGCGTTGAGTGTTCCTATTTACCACATAATATATATTACAATTCTAATATTATAAAGCCTAAGATAATCTCTTATGTTTTTGTTGAATAGTCCATTTATCGAGGAAACTTATGTGAGATGAGCGGAGAATTAAAAATAATTTACGTATAATCAGTGGAGATGTGGGGATCGAAACCACAACCATCACGCTTACAGTCAAACCTTTTTTACTGCGCCAAGACGGCCTCTTTGATATTTTGCCTTGTATTTTTGAATGCTAACAATCTAAATATTGATCTTATCACCGCCCCATTCATTTCAACCCACATTTTTTTTTCAGTAACACGTACGTACGTAAAAAAATCTTTGAAGACTTACACATTTTATTCAATTCCAAGTTATCCAGGATTTTTTATAACCATTGAGGACTTAGCCGCTCATATGATGTTTTCGTTCGAAGTCACCATAGTGAAAGGTTTCTTTATTGTAAAGTATGGTCAACGAGTTGTGGCCGCCATGTAGTTAGGATTTCTGAACTTCTACGCATTATTTACAGTTTACTTCAGGGCGATCACGACTCGTTGAGACTACTGTACTGATATAGTAAGATAAATAGTTAAAATTCTCCTCTACATAGAATATGGTGCGGGTGTATAATGAAATGAAGAAAATATTGGGTCAGTGTCATATCTATTCATTAACATATAATACTTTGAATGTATTAATGTCTGTTTGTCCATTTTTTATATTTATTTTAAATTGTACTGCTCAAATCGATTTTAGTTTTTTTTCATATGCAAGAGATATAAGCAGATAAGGCAGACTTGATGAGAACTTATTCTGCTTGTCCCTTTTACGTTCTTTTTGATACATTGCGTGTTTGTTGGGAGCGGCGGATTGATCAGCGGGTTCAGTGGGTTTGAAATATTTTTTCGCTGTCTTTTAATTTCTGTCTTTTTCTTTCTATTCTTTTGTTATCTTAAAGTATGCACAAATATTTCTGGTCCAGCTAGCTGTGGAAGTTTATTCTATAATGAAGCAGCCAGATTGCCGTCCTTCTAACCACTTTGTACTTCGGGGGGAATTTAAAAATTAGTCAACGAAATTTTTAAATTGTTACAATAGTCTATGGGCAAAAATTTAGCAGCCCATATCTTGAAGATATTCATATCCGCCACCACAGTTGGTTAATAACCATAAAATAACAGAATTAATATTAATTTCTAGAGTATAACAAAAGCAATTTTCGCGGTCAGTGAAATATATCTCAGTTGCGCCATAGATGACTGGTCTATGTAATACGTTCAAATCATACAGAAACTGACGTGGTTACGCTACCTAATATTCAGCTTCGTTTAATATTTAGTACCAACTTATTGTTAAGACACTTAATGAAAGAAGGGAAGGGAGTGTTTTAACACTAGACTCCCAGGTACCCTCGGACTATCCTGCTATGTGCGGAACAGCGTGATGTTGAATAAAAACTGAATATTTCTATCTGTTTTTCTTCTTCTTCTTTAATCGGTTCTTTTTTTACTGTTAAAAGGATGTCGAGAATTAAGTAATGTATCACTAGATTCTTTCAATTCCATACCAAAACCATCGTACCGCTGGAACAGCGTTTAATTTTATAAACGCAACCATTTTTGGTTCGATTTCTACTTGGAGAAATGAATTATTTTCTAACCCTCGCTGTGGTAAAAAAGCTAAAGAACGAGCGTTCCCTTTGATACAGCTTGTAACTGATATCCCAAACACTTTTGAAAATATTATTCAATAAATAATGCCTTGGCTCGTGATGTGTCTAGTGGTTAGACCCGTTTATTATTGTGATCGTGAAGAACCCAAAATCTTTTAGAGATTCAGAGGTAACAGTGTTAAGAATTTTATATTATGCCATTAGAAAGTATCGCTTTAATAAGATATTTGCCATCAGAAGTTGTTCTTGTGTCAGTTATTTATTTAGATAACTGCAGACTCGACAATATAACATTGTCATAACTCGAAGCTCGTCCGAATATAAGCCAAGAGCGCGTCCTATCTTCCTCTCCACTATAACTGCGAACTAGTTATAATAAAAGGAAGAAAGAGTACGGGCCCCGCCCCGCCCCTACACCGTGAGTTCCGACCAGACCGTGGCTTTACAGTCATCGTTGAACCCTCCGGGACGTTTGTGTGTGATCTTTCCGAAGGTACTTGTTACGCTTGTTTATATTAAGATTGTATTAGAATGGTGATTCGTGATGTTGATTGATTTGTGAGATCAATATAAGTCGTTGGAACGAACGCACTACCGCAAGGCGGCCGATATGTTAAGTAAACGCACGGCACACACCCCACAGTCGTGTCTCGAACCGTAGGCGCACACTACTACATACACCAGAGTTCCAGGACATAAAATAGCACCACACACCCGTATGAGACAGGCGGACACTACTACATACACCGGAGCTGGGACATAACAGCACCACACATCTACTAGTCGTATACCAAGTCTTAGAAGTGGTATATAAAATGTCAACGACCAACGCCATACAAGCATAGCTTACGTACCGCGAGCGTACTGCGAGACGGCATCAGCCACGACATAGTTAATGTCGCTATAACAGTTCGCATAAGCCCATCACTTCAGCTTCTGCGACGCCAAGCAACATTCAATATCATAATATTGGTCAAAGATCACTTGGATCCACAATATGTGTCGCCCCTACACATATATTGCCTTTATAAGAAATTCGATCCTAAAAGATCGTGCCATCATAGGCTTCGAATTATTATAGTATATCTATAATATACTTGGTACGAGTCTTTATGTGCATCATATTTATCAATACCGTAGTACTTAAGAGTTCGACTCGACCGCTGCCTTCCAACCACAACACCCACTACCTATATAGACAGAACGACGGTCGCGACACTCGGGACGACAATACACGAACTCGTCTCGATTAATTAAAAATATATAGTGTGTATTATTCATAATTAACTATGTTAATTATGTGTATTGCCTTGCATATTTTATTTTATTTATTTATTTATATTTAATTTATACCCAAGGTACATACTGTTACAAGCGTAAAGCTAAAAAAATGAAACAGACTATTTAGAAATTGTACCTAAATATGACATAATTAAATCGATTATTGAATGCATATGACCCGTTTATGAAATTAATGTTATTCACTTTACAATTCATAAGTGAATAAATATATGTTTGCATAGTGTCGGGCGACACTTGCGTCAGTCGCTTTAGAGGTGTTAGTAGTTAGTAGTTAGGTGTGCTGGAAGTCGGACAAGTACTTTTTTTTATTTATATTTAATATTATAACTTATTTTATTTTTATATTTAATGTAATGAAAAACTAATTTTTATTTTTTTATCATGAAATTTTTAATTATTATTTTGTATATTAATTATTGAATTAATTAAGGTTATAAATAGCTTTTGAAAACGCATAGTAATATATCATTTAGTTTTTTGATATCTACACAATTTTAAAACTTGACGTTAACCACTTATTAAATATCGGAATTTTGTTGAAAATAAATGAATAATTACTAGATATTTAAGTGATTTCGGAAATTTTATAATTTTCCATTTCAGTCCGAAATGTAAAACTAAGCATATTTAACCAACTTTAAAAATGAAATTTTGAACCTTTTTAATCAACATCAAGCGTTTTCCCCTGCAGGCATAGCA
Source organism: Heliconius himera (assembly GCA_021202915.1). Lineage (NCBI taxonomy): Eukaryota > Metazoa > Arthropoda > Insecta > Lepidoptera > Nymphalidae > Heliconius > Heliconius himera. The sequence continues at coordinate 224,615 of JAJHJA010000022.1, read as the reverse complement.
TCCTACTATGTGGTGACCCGGGAAAAGGCAGAGGGAATTTACTGTTAAGACAATCTTGATTTTCTGCCGAATTTTGGAGACATTGCGTGCCGAGTGCCGGAACCTATTGCCACTCATTGCTTTATACCAGAGCGAGAATAAGAAAATAATTCATTTCGTCGAGTGGGATCGAACTCACAACCGGCGCGTTTACAATCAGGTTTTGTCTTACTGCGCCTCGACCATTTCCCTATTATACTTAATGTATCTTTAATATTTTTTTAAAAAAATTATCAAACTTTTTATTCCAGAGATCACAATGGGATGGCACGCCGCCTTCATCCTGCTGGCTGCAGTCCAGCTCAGCGCCCAGTACCTGCTGCCCGGCGACGTGGTCCCCTCTCACTATGATCTGAGACTGGCATATGATATAGATCCTGCCAGCAACTTCAGTTTCTTTGGAGTTGCTGATATTTTGGTGAGTTTTTTTTAAGGGTAAATATGATATCTATACTGTTTCGTTCATTATATTCTTCTTTATCTATATTTTGAGTTTTTGTGTGTGTGTGTATTCTTTGTCTGTGTTGTTCCTTAATCTATTTATCCCTAAAGTGTAAATTTGTAATTCACTCTGCCTGCGGTCAAGGTACTTCGGGTACTTAAATTGTTTCATACAGCTCAAATACATATTTTAGTTTCATTTGACTTTGTCATTGGAGCGGGTTCAAATTCTGCCATATAATAATGTAAAACATGTATAATAATGTTAAAATATGTGTTTTCTACAGAAGTCAAAATGGGCACGAGCTAGAAACCTTTCGTTTAGAAACCATATTGAATTTCAATATTTTTATGACTATAAATAAGCGAATAAAATTTTAAATTTTATCACTATAAGCAATTTGCACCTATTTGTAACCGTCACGTGTTTTATGTTATCAGTGTGAAGCAGAAATTATTCTGATATAACGACTAAGGCTATAAGAAATCTAAGCATTAGTTTCCTCTGACCGACGGTTGTGTATTCGATTCCTACTCGGGGGAATGAATCATTTTCATTTTCTCCGTTCCGTCCGTTGATTTCCGCCACTCAACACGCAATACCTCGAAAATCGCCGTTGAGTGGGTAACGGTGTGTCTTAGGTTCCTTCTGTCTACAATTCTACATTATGATAGCGGATTTCAGTGTGTAGTTATGACTTTTTTAAAAAATATTATTTATTTTCTCTGTTTTGAATGTTTAAATAATATTTATCAAAGTATAGAGACTACTTTAATATTTTTTTTTGGTTTTAGGATTTTTTTGTGGAACAAAAAAATAAAACAACATTTCTTTATTTTCAACTGTCCTCTATGTTATATGCTTAGTGATGAATTGACTCTAATGTAAAACATTACTCTATTCATTTACATTTTTAAAGTATAACTATTATTACAAAATTACGAAAAAAAAATTTTTTTGTTACAAAACGTAAAAAAAATTGAACGTAGCTGGATTTGAACCCGGTCTCTTAAAAATCAAGCCCAAACGCTGACTACTGAGCCATACATTCTCGCTTATTATCATTATTATAATATACTGTGATCGCCCGCAATTGTATCAAAGGAAAAAGTCCATTTTTCCATGTTGCCGTAGGAATTTTAAAAAGTGATGATAAACTTCAACTTTTTAAGTCCAATAGTTTCGTCTGTGCGTTGTCTTTCAGTTACTTAGTAACAGATAAGTTTTATATTTATGTAGATAATTAGCTTTTATGTGCAGCTTCACTTTCATGGCCAGATGAAAATAATAAAAGATTATTGTATAAAACACGATACATTTTAAATTCCTGATGTATCTCTGACCGCAGGTACAGTGGGTTATAACACAACGATCAACGTGATGTTTTATAGCCTATAATAATAGCCTTTATTAATCATAGGAATATCTAACGCTAAAATATATTTTCAATTCAAATCAATAATTCCTGAGATTAGCCCGTTTAACCAAACACACTCCTTAGTTATATTATATTTGTAAATGTATTATGTTATCTACATAGATTTTGAAATTTGAATTAATTATCAGTCTTATGTAGTGGTGAACGTTAGCGGATCTAAGTTTGCGAAATAAAATATGAATGGGACTGGTATTTGATTTTTTTTAATATTTCATATGACTCATAAAACATTTTGTTGCTAAAAAAATCTAAAATGACATCAGAAATGAGGCGGCCAAATAATATAAGTTTTTTTACCAACATAAAGAGAATAAAATGAGGCCAGTCGTGGCGCAGGGGCACAAATGTTTGACTGTACATGCGACGGGCTGTGAGTTCGACTCTCGCGGAAATAAAATATTTAGTATTTTCATTTTCTTCACTCTGGTGTGGAAGGCACAGCGTGGCCTTAAGTTCTACCGTTCTACCACTTACCACGAAATGCCTCCAGAATTCAGTTGGAAATGGGGAACGAAGTGTCTTAACACTAGGTTGCCTCTACTTGCATTGCTGTGTGCGCCATACACCCTGAAGCTATTTTTTATTTTTTACCAACATAAAAAAAGAAATGTGTGGGTAAATCTTAGGAACGGAGTCCTTTTAAATAAAATAGATTTACTTTGCCACGAATAAAGAGTTTAGTATTTTGTAATTACTTAGCTCGGCTGTCTACAACTGAATTTATATGAATATCGTTCGGTTCTTTTCTCCCTACTATTTATTGCTGGAAATTATAAGTATGCAGTTTACTCTTGCGGATTTAACATAGCCCCTAATGGGCCCACTCCGCTCACGGTGGAAATCGGGCTACAAGTCTGACTTAATTGTGGTTGTTGTTTTTGGCAATGGTTGTGGGTTCGATTTCCATTTGAGATAATAATTATATTTAAATTATTTGTTAGACAAACCTAGGCGTTGAGTTACGCCGCAAAGTCTTAGCACTAGGTTTCCTCTGTCCATCCTACTATATGTATATAATAAATGGTCATCGTTGGTTTAGAATGCGGCAATTTCAATAAAAATTAAAATAATTAAATTAATATCTTTTTAAGTATGCATTTTATTTATTTTACAGTACAATATAAAACATTTAATTAGCCAGAAGTGACGTTAAGATGATTTATTTTTTATTGCAAATTTGAAAATGTTATTTTTTATGTTGACATAATCTACAATTCCTTTAAAAATTATTACTTTATATATTTTTAACTCCTAGCTGTTGTTAATTGAAGGAATATAGGTTTTTTTTTCATATTGGAAAAAAAATCTAGTAAAAAACCAACGTGTACCTGCTATTTCCATACAGGCGGTACTAAATATCCTCATTTTACAAAAAAGGCTGTAATTTAGATAAAAACCATTTTACTGAACCGATGTTTACGTTATCGATGAACGATTAAAAATAAATACTTAATATTGGTGAACCGTAAAAGCGATATATAATAACATATAATGGTTTTCATAGTAAAAGGATGTACGTAATATAGAAAGTTTTAAATATTTATTACTACTGTTTAAATAGACGCGTATTCTGCGTAAATATCCTAGAATTTTTTAAATTTATTTTTTGTTTTTATATTTTTGCTTATTATCTAACATATGTTGTAACACGTTGTATTTGTAAGTGCTCGAAGTAACTCTGACCTGCGTTACATTGAAATTATTAAAATGACAATACATCATTTCTATAATCCCGTCCTCGATAGATGGATTATCCATCACAAACATAATTTTCCAATTTAAACCAGTAGTTTCCGAGATTAGAGCGTAAAACCAAACTAACTATTAAGCTCTACAATATTAGTACAGACATAGATATAGGTATAAGTAGGCTCTTTACATAGCGTGCAATTTGCATTTATATTTTAAACGTACGCACTGTAACCTACTGACCTGAACGCGATCTCATTTTCTTTCATGTTATTATTTTAAATGTATGTTTTTAAAATTTCTATTCCACTCATAGTTCTAGTTGATTGATGTCAGAGTGTTTAGTGATGGTTCTTTACTTTGCTGTTTTTTTGTTCCTGTCAATGTTATCTAATAGCTATTTAAAGAGTCAAAAAATAAATTTCTTTGGCTTCACGCAAAATCCCGCACGTAGCAGGGTAGGCAGGGAACCTAAAAATCTAGGGAAAAAGACACATCTGTTCCCCAATTTCTTAAGAATTCTGGAAAATTCATGAGCCTCAATGTTTCGTTTTATATAAATTAAAAAATATATACTAAAATTTATACAGACTAGGCAGATACCACTATTATTTTCTGGTTTTTACCGTCACCTATTATTATGCGGGAAAAGCAAATAGAAAGAAATAATAATCGACTGCATCTTTTCGCCTATTACCTATTGCCTACAAAGGCGTGACTGTAACGCGACGGTTGTGGGTTCAATCCCAACTCGGGGAAAAAAAAAATTATTAATATTTTTTTTCTTCGCTCTTACACAAAGGCAAAAGCCCACTAAGTTCCCTCTGCCTACCCTGCTATATACAGGATACAGGGATTGCCTATTGAGATATGCGAGGGAAGCCGTTAGGAAAGTGTCTTTAGACTATATTCACTGTATTCTTTCTACCTAACCTGCTATATTATAGAAGATGTGTAGCATGATATATGGAGTAGTGCTACAAAAACGTGAATGAAATCGAACCCACAACCATCTTTAATACTTGCATACTGTGCCACTGCACCACTATGGCCAAGAAGTCTTTTAATTTATCAACTACGTCGTATATAGAGGTCAGTGTATATTTATTATTCACATAGCGCTCGAAGGCGAGGCAATGTTACTGTGAAGGTTTTCTATATGACACGTGCATTTATTCTATAATTGCAACTTATGAGAAGTGTGGCAGGTGTACAATTGAACGAAGAAAATAATCAAAAGTAGGAAAAATTATAAAATCAAAGCCATCCACAGCTAAATCTAGTGCAGCCACCACTTGTCCACCGTACTGTAAATAGTATATATAAATTATGAAGGGTAGAGGCGAGTTTCTCTTCTTTCCGTTTTTCATTAATAAGTAGCTGAAGGTTGTTTAGTAAAATAACTCTATACTATACTGTTATCGAAATAGATAAGTTTATTGATAATTAGGTATATAAGATTATTGTGGCGCAGTGGGAAAGCGACTGCAATTACTGCACGACAATTGTGGATTCGATTTCCATTCGGAGAATGAAGTATTTTTTAGAAAATGTAAGAATTTTGAACGTAGCAGGATTTGAAAAGCTGTCCAAGCGCAGACCAACTAAGCCATACGTTCTCGTCTGGCTACGTCGAAATTTTTATATGCTTGTTACAACTTATTTTTGTTGCTAGCATCTCTGTAGGGAGATATTTACAAATTTCCGCTACCCAAAGATAATTACAAAAATAAGTCCCGATCCTAATACGATCGGAATAAGCATAAAAACTTGTTTTGACTGCGCAGGAGTTCATTTTAGTGACTTGAAAGGTTCTTAACCTCTAAAAATAGAAAATTAATCACGCTTATTCATAACCCAGTTTGGACATATCGTAATATATTATTGTATTGTATTTTAATACAATACGCCTCCACGGTGCCGACCCAAAACACGTAGTGTTGCGATATAGATTATAAAAAAAATATTTTTTGTATTATTGTATATGCAATCGATAATAATTTAGACAACAAAAAGTTCAAAGAATGGAAAACGTTCTAAATACGATGCCAGTTGGGCAACTTTGAGGTAAAAAGTTAGGATTTTGGTTACAATGACTTTATTTTTTTTTTAAAGTAAAAATATTATCTGTAGGTCGCCTATAATAAAAAGTAGGTATGCATTTGATATTATCAAGATATAACCACGACAGTTGTGGGTTCGATTCCAATTCAGGAGAATTAATAATTTTATTTTTCCGGCTCTAGTAAGTAACAAGACAAAGTGCGGCGTCGATTTCTGCCACTCAACACATAATGTCTTGAAATTAATGCGTGAGGAAGCGGTTAGATGCGGGATACAGCGTGAAGCTCTTTTAAATAAATTTACATTTTTATTTTCGATACATCCACTTTTTTCGACAAATCTTACGCCACAAGATCGTTGAACTTTCCCAATAGCCATAAATATAGACTTACAAAAGGATACCGCATAAATAAGCATTTCGAAAGAAATATTATCTTGAGAAAAAAAAAACAATCCAAGCTGTCAGTGTAAAGTGGTGTCACGTATAATTTTTGTAGAATGAAAAGAACGTAATATGAATATAATATGCAAGTGGATAACAGGTTTTTTTTTTTGCTTTTTTTTATATTCGATTAAAATGTAAGCTTACCTGATTTTTTTTTTCACCATTATCTGTACAAGCTACTCTAATAGCGGACAATTGCTATACTCTATACTCGTATTTTATTTTAAAGATGTAATACTGTAGTAACCATTACGTTTAAAGGAAAAATCTATTACTTATAGCATTTCTACAATAAATTATTATAATATGTAATTGATAAATACAGTAAAATGCTAAAATAATGATTTCTATAGCAATGTGCGGTAGAAGACGACCAACACACGTTTATTATTTTTTTACATCACGCTTTGTTTCGCGCTGTATTCCGTATTTCACATATAGAAGGGTAAGCAGAGGGAGCATACTTTCACTCTGTTATACGCCCATCGCCCGAATTCGAAACCTTTCTCGCTGAGTGTAGAAACTCAACAGCCAATGCCGCGCCTTTTCTTAGAAGAGCGGTAAAATGAAAATAATCATATTAATGATAAATAATAAAAAAAATAAATTAAATCAGCTTCACGGTGTATCCCGCACACAGAAGGGTAGGCAGAGGGAATTTAGTGTTAAGACACTCCGTTCCCCACTTTCCGCCGAGTTCTGGAGGCATTGCGTGTTGAGAGGCGGAACTCAGCGCCGCGCTTTACCTCGACACCAGAGCGAAGAAATAAATGAATGTAAATAAATATTTCACTTCATCGAGTGGGGATCCAACCCACAACCAGTCGATTTTACAGTCACACTTTGTGTCTCTGAGCCACGACTGCCCTCTAATTGATAAAAAATAATAAGTACTTATGATTATTATTATATTATTTTGATTTGAAATGACCATTGTCATAACAATGAATTCGGAAAGCCAACTATTGAAATAAATTAATAAATATTAAAGGTTTATCTCGAGTGTCATTCGTTTATATTTATCGCTGATTTCATTATCTTTTATTGATATTTTGCTTGTACACGATAGTTGAAATCTCACTCGAAATGTTAATTATATATTTTTTTCTGAAATTAAGGATATATATTTAATTTAGCTCTTTCCTTCACCCATTTAGTCAAATAGAAATAATTAACAGTTGTTTATGACACTACGTTACGGTACCAACGTTATAAGTTCTCAAGGTCTCAATTAACGGCAATTACAGTAGGTTTTATCGAAATTATTAATCATTTTTCAAATAAATAATTTTACAAATCATTTTTCATTTTGACCTAGTATACTTCCTGAGATTAGTGTGTTCAACCAAGCAAACTTGTCAGCTATATAATATTGTTACATAGATTGTATTTATGTGATATAGGATTTTATCACTCACATGTAAATGGACGGTGTCCAGCACGCGCGGGTCCTAGTTTTTTTTTAAATTCCATTGTTGTTTAGTCGAAAAGTAGCCACAAACGGGTTGATAGAAATGTCATTAAAAATATGCTTCCTTTCCCCATTTGCCGCCGAATTCTGCATACGTTGCCGCATTGTGTGTTGACTGTCGCCAACGGGCCTTGTTATCAGAGCGAAGAAATGAAAATATTAAATATTGATTTCCTCGAGTGGGAATCGAATCCACAACCTGTACCGTTTACAGTCGCAAGGTAGTGCCCCTGCGTCACCCTAAAATTCCTAAAATGTTTTAAATATTTTTTTTCTTTCCAGCTAACAGCAAAGAAAAATACTCAACAAATAGTTCTACACGCCCAAGACTTTTCAATATCCGTAGATAAAGTGACCGTAGTCGGTCAAAGTGGGTCACCAAAAGTCAATGATATCAAAACGAATGATACAGTCAATTTCTTAATTATCTCTCTCAGTGAGGAGTTGAAGGAAAATGAGAATTATACTCTAACAATACCGTTTTATGGTAACTTGGTGAGAGGCCTCGATGGCGCTTATATCAGTACGTACACCGATAATACCAGTAAGAAGACTGAGTGAGTATTTGTTATTTTCACTTTGCAAGTACTATTTACTAATATTGTGGAAATTCGTGTAAGTATTTTCTTTTTTTTAGCTTCACGTTCTATCCCGTATATAGTACAGGGTAGGCAGACCGGAACCTAGTGTTAAGACACTCCATGCCCATTAAATCACTTCCATTCACCGATTTCTACCTGACCTGACCTTTCTACCGATTTCTGAAGTCGTGCGTTTTGAATGGCGGTAGGGTACTTAGTAGTACGCCGTGCTTTGCCTCGTTACCAGAGCAAGTAAATGAAAAAATCAAATATTTGACTCCTCTTAGGAAGAATCAAACATAATCGTCGCGTGTACTCCTGCACCAAAAACGGCCTCTGTTATTATCTAATTATCTATTAGTATCGAAGAAGGGAGTATCTTGTCAGTAGGTTTTCTTGAAAAATATATATATTTTGATCTTTTTCCAGGTACCTTATATCGACTCAATTTGAGGCCATATCAGCCCGCAAAGCTTTCCCCTGCTTCGACGAGCCCATCTATAAGGCAACCTTTGCCATCAATATCGCGCATCAAAAAGAATATACCGCTGTGTCCAACATGCCACTGCAGTCTTCAAGTAACAATAAGTTAGTATTACTTTATTTCTTTATATTTTGGCAATGAACAAGCCCAGGAAGAAGTAACGTTAATAGACAACTTCTGAATACACCGAGCAAAAGTTAATAAAAATAATTTTATAAAAAAGTTACCTTCATTAATATATTTATTTAATATTTTTTCTTTCAATTAATAAAAATATTATAATATAAAAAAAATATTATAATGTGGATGGTATAGTTTTGAAGTTTTCTTTTATATTTTTTATTTAATTTACAGTGCCATGGAAGACTTTTGGTCCTGGAATACAATTGGGAGGAAGTTTCAGTAAGTGTTGTTTATTGCTATTTAAATATTTTTTAGCTTCACGCTGTATACCGCACACAGCAGGGTAGAGGGAACCTATCTTATCTATATCTTATTATTTTTGATTTGATCCTCTTCTTATAACAAATTATTACAATTAATGGCAAATTTAACACATACTTTTAGAACTACACGTTCCTTACTAGGGCGAGTTTTTATAAAGAGAGAATCATTAAGAGATATCATTCCCCGAAGTGAGAATGAAACGAACTCAAAGCATACTTTTTTAATATTTCTAAACATATTCCAGAAAGGAACAATCATCATTTGTATCGGATCAGTTCTACAAATCGGTCCCAATGTCGACTTACCTCGTCGCCTACGTCGTCTCTACATTCTCCTATGTCGAGAGTCCAGCAGAATTATCTAAAACTAAGTTCAAAATTTGGGCAAGAAATGATGCTATCGATCAGGTATGTTTGTGTTCTTAAGAAAATAGAATATGTTATTGTTTGCTTTTATATTACTTTGATTACAAATTCCTATAGCTTTTTCGTCTGTTTAAAGATAAAATTTTTCGATAAAATATTTGTTTAGAAAAAAAAACTATTAGAATATTTTGATTTGATTTTAGCTTTGTGTATACACAAGAATCCTTTTTAATTCACATTTGGATTTTTTTTAATATTTATAATTTATTTATATAACAATTTCTTATTCCAGACATCCTACGCAGCACAAATAGGTCCAAAGGTGCTATCATATTTCGAAAAATGGTTCAACGTGTCCTTCCCCCTGCCGAAACAGGATATGATAGCTATTCCCGACTTTGCAGCGGGAGCCATGGAGAACTGGGGACTTATAACGTATAGAGAAACCGCTTTGTTGTATGATAAAAAGGAGTCATCGTTTTTGAATAAGGAGAGGGTTGCTGAGGTATGGACTTGATTATTTTAGTAATTGTATACTTATAAGAAGGTAAAATAATCTTGTGACCAACAACTTGTGACTTTAAACGACAGCGACAGGTTGTGGATTCGATTCCCACTAGAGGAAATAAAATATTTAATGTTTTCATTTGTTGTATTAACACTAGGCCCCCTCTGCCTATCCTGCTACATGCGGGATACAGCGTGAAGCTGAAAAATAAAAGTAATAACTGTAATAATATTTTTATACTCTTAACTAATAATAATAATTTGAATATTAGAATTTAATATTTTTTTAATATTAAATAGTAATAATAATATCTTAATATTTTCTCTTAAGTAATAACAATAATTCTATTTTTCTTTTCTCCAGGTCGTAGCTCACGAATTAGCTCACCAATGGTTCGGCAACCTGGTGACCATGAAGTGGTGGTCGGATCTATGGTTGAACGAGGGTTTCGCAACTTTCATGGCGTCCGTAGGTATGGCTGCCGTGGAGCCTGAATGGAATGTTGAAATTAATAATGCAGTGGATCATACATTAGCTGTTTTGGCTTTAGATGCCCTGGAGTCTTCGCATCCGGTGATTGTTTTTGTTTTTATATACTTATTTTTTATGAAAAGTAACTTATAGAACCATAAAACAAGGACAGTCGTGGCGTGGCGACTGTAAACGCGAAAGGCTGTAGGTTCGATTCGCGCTCGAGGAAATGAAATATATTTTAGTATTTATTCATTTACCATTTGAGAACTGCACATAGAAATGTGAAGATGTGTGAAGGTAAAAAAATTATCTAATAAATATTTTGGATTAGTAATTAATCTATTCGAATGAAACATATTTTTATTTTTAATTAATCCTGTTACTAGATAAGTGAATTTCAAAAAGACAACCGCTTTTTGTCCTACCAAACAGATAGACAAGCCTTTAAAATAAAATGCAAATGTTTTTTAAGGATGTTAGTAATCTGATTTAATTTTTTTATTCCTTAGTGTAGTATGTTTGAAAATTGGGTTACAATTATAAGCAAATTATGTGCATGCACTTCTATCGTGGAGCAGTGATACAATGTTTTTTATGAAAGTATCCTCAATTATGTTTTTAAACAATGGTTTAAAATTGGAGATCGAAGTGTTTTAAGTCTAGGCTTTATCTTGTGAAACTTATATGATTTATGAATCTTATTTAATAGGTCCTAATTGAGTAAAAAAACTTTTAAAATGATTTAAAAAATTGTAGCAAATGTCATAACAATACATTTGTTTCAGGTTTCAGTGCCTTTAGACGATCCCAAGCGTATATCAGAGATATTCGACACGATCTCCTACCGTAAAGGCGCGACGCTCATACGTATGATGACCATGTTCCTCGGAGAGGATGTCTTTAGGAAAGCCTTGCATAAGTATGTATAGAGACGTACTTAAAATTTACATGTTAAATTTATGTTGAATTTTTTTTGTTAATTAAATTAACAGATTGCATAATAATATTGAGCATTACAGTCCTTTGAGGATTTAGAAAAGATCAGTAAGATTTAGAAAATATTATAATTCTTTTTAAATAAGGCTAATATTGAGTCAGTGGTTTTCGGAACACCCCTATTAGAAAATTTCGACGGAACGACCAGCTTTTGGCTAATTCAAAATATTCTTAAATGTATAGGAAGTTGTTAATTATATATCTAATTAGGACGAAGGAGATATTTAGTTCATCATTTCATCATTTTAATCTACATTACAAATAATAATAACATTTCAGCTACTTAACAAAATATTCTTACTCCAACGCGGAACAAGATGATCTGTGGTCGGAACTGACAGCTGTCAATCGCCAACATGGTGGCCTCAGCAGGGACGTCACTGTCAAACAAGTGATGGACACGTGGACCAAACAGACCGGATATCCGTTAATTACTGTCACCAGGGATTATTCTGAGAAATCGTTGACGATATCGCAGGTTTGATTTTTCTTTCCTTTTTTTTCTTTTTTGTGCTGTTTTGTATGATTGTTTGAATTTTTTTTGATCAGAAGGACTATTTTATAGTACTAACCGCCCCTTAAGACGCTGAGGAAAAACATTAGTAAATATTTTCTCAAGAATGACGAACGAAACTTGCTTAATCTAACATAAAGCGTTCACCGCCATCTATTAATTTTCAGGCTTTACGATTCTGTTTAATTTTTTTTATTAGTAAAAAAAATGTTAACAGAATTTTAACATTTTTAAAATGATATTCCATACCAAAAAAATACTTAGATAAAGTATTAAGAGTGCAGTTACTACATAACTAAGAAATAGTATTTAACTTTTGTTAAATTATAAACTATTTTTTTAAATATTTTCTTGGAAATAACGTTGACGATAAATAACGTTGTCCATACCCTCTGCCAGACGCACCTCTAAACTGTAATAAATTACAAGCGTATACGAATCTAATATACTAAAGTGTAAAAAATATTATTTGCTATTAATATGTTCGTAGGCGTTTATAGCTTATAGGATTTGGGGGTAGCTATGGACAATGTAATTTCTAATATTATTAACAAGTAACCACCACCTAAACTGCATAATCCCTAACAGTACTTACCAGTACTGTTAGGGATTGTGGATGGTGTGTGGGTGTATGAGCACCGAAACTTTGAAACTATAAAATAACGATGGTGTGGCCCTACTGTTCTACTATTACCTCTCGGTCTATAAGAACATCACGAAACTGTGACGTCATAACTCCTTAACACTTTTCTATACAAATTGTTCTTTACATTTTTTTTTAAATTTGTTCTGAAACATTTTTTTTCTTACAGAAAAGATATCTCTCTCTCGGCTCATCGACTCGCTCATCCTCCTCCTGGTGTGTACCGCTCAGTGTTCTCTGTCAGAATGAGGAAACAGGTGATAACAGCGTACAGTGGTTGAGTGATAAGGAGGGCGTTATGAATGAACACAAGTTCGAGCACGGCGCGAAACCTGATGAATGGGTTCTGTTTAACTATAATATGATTGGTGAGTATTAATAAATATTGTATATAATAAATATTGTTTGAGGCCAGTCATGGCGCAGTGGCACAAAGTGTGACTGTAAAACCGACTGGTTGTGGGTTCGATCCCCACTCGAGGAGATGAAATATTTACTTAAATTTATATTTCCATTTCTTCGCTCTGGTGTCGAGGACAAGCGCGGCGTTAAATTCTGCCACTCAACACGCAATGCCTCCAGAATTCTGCAGAAAGTGGGGAACGGAGTGTTAACACTAGGTTCCCTCTGCCTACCCTGCAGTGTGCGGGATACAGCGTGAAGCTGATTTATTTTTTATTTTATGATCTTTATTAAGTTGTAATTTTTTAGGTACGGAATCCTCGATTTTACTTTTTTTAAATTGAGGTACGGAACCCTAAAAAAATTAGATCTTTGTAGAATTACTTTGTTTTCCGTCTGCCCGTCTATCAAGACCATTTATCATAAGATCACGTGGAAGTATCAAGCTAAAATTTACGTTTCAAGTCTACCGTAGACTTAAAGCACAGAAATAAATTAAGAGGCTAATTCAAAGCAACCAAAAGATGCGAGAATTTATACATCGTTTTTGCTGCGTTTTGTATTAAAATATATTTTTTATTATATGCATTTTTTTAAACATTTTTTTTTTATTTTAGCCCCATATCGAGTAAACTACGATTCACAAAACTGGAAACTCCTTACGGACACGTTGATAAGTGAGAAATATCGTACTGTACCAACGCTTGGGCGGGTTCAGCTACTGACTGATGCATTTGCTCTAGCGTGGAATAATCAATTAGACTATGCTACCACTTTGGGGTGAGTTTCTTTATATATAAAGCTTCAATGTAATAAATATTTGACAACTTTAACAATTTCTCACCACAAACAACACTACCGAATATCAAAACAATTCAAGTTTAATTTGATCCTACAATTATCACTTACCTTTTGTAACTTCCAGACTTGCAAGCTACCTCCGCCGGGAGACCGAATACTCACCCCTCAGTACTGGACTCAGTGCGTTAGGAAAGATCGAGAATGTTCTAAAAAGGACACCAGAATTTGGAGCTTTCCAGAAATACATGAGAAGATTGATTACTAACGCTTATGAGAGGGCTGGAGGTTTGTCAGTTAAGAGGATCGTTAATGGCGACGACTTGAATAGTGTTAAAATGCAGGTGGGTATTTATTTATTAGTGTTTTAACATTTTTTTTGTGGCGGTTGTGGTGCAGCGACACTGTGGCTGTGACTGTAACACGGCCGTTGTGGGTGCTATCTCCACTTGGAAGAATGAATTATTTTTATTTCCTCGTTCTGGTGACGCGACATTGACTTCGGCGCTCAATACACATTGGATGGTGTGTGGTGAACGATTGTCTTGAAACTGATGATGATGGTGATAAAAATAAATACAGAAATTATTTGACGTACCTGCTTTTAAAAAACCAACCACGGCGTATAGCCATTGGTACACATTGTCTTGAATTTGGCCTAGGTTCCCTCTGCCTACATTGCTATGTGCGGGATATAGTATGAAGCTAAATTAAAATGTTTATTACTTTTTTTTGTTTTATTTTTTTATATGTATCTTACAGGGTTTGACGAGCTCTTGGGCTTGTAGCGTGAAGGTACCTGGTTGTGAAGAGAACGCCATACAGCTGTTCCAGCAGTGGATGGACACAGATAATCCCGATGTTAATAACCCGTGAGTTCTTTATTTAGGCTACTCAAAGCTTATTATTGATGAAAGTAAAAATATTTTTTAATTTTAGGAATTTCTTATTGAACATTGAAAGGTTTTTTTTATCATTGGTGACTTCGTTTTTGCTAATTTAAAAATAATTTTAAGTAATTTATCTTTGCATTTTTAAATGCATAATTAAAATTGTTAGAACGAGCACTTATTTTGCTCTATTTGGTACAAAGCACGGCACCCAGGTAGCTGGATGCCGCGGATGGATGTCTTGGGTAGCCAAGAAATATCTACGTCGCTTTCTATAATGTATCAATAGAGTGTTCAAACATCAGATTTTTCTGCCTACCTGTTGGCATTCTGCATTTAGTTTCGGGCGACTTGTAGTCATATAAGTATAATTTCCTTCCAGTATTCCTTTGGACCTTCGTCGTGCCACTTACTGCGTGGCGCTCCGTCGCGGTGGAGTAAAAGAATGGCGCTTCGCCCTCGCAAGACGTCGCGCTTCTAACGTGGCGGCCGCGAGAGATGTATTATTATATGCTTTGGCATGTTCCAGGGATGTGTGGATATTAGCACAGTGAGTAAATATTTATTTATTATGTATATATATATATATTATGATATATTATGTACATTGATTGTCGGCGTTGAGTTCTGCCACTCAACAAGTAATGAAATTCAAAAATTCGGCGGAATGTAGGAAACAGGGTGTCTTAACACTAGGTTCTCTCTGTCTACCCTGTTATATGCGAGAAAGAGTGTGAAAAAACAAAAAAAATGTTAATGGCTTCTCAAAATAATTGCTTCTTTTATTTATTAAATTTATTAATTCATTTACTTCGGTTATCTAATCATTTATTATCTTAACATACTGCAATGTCACACTGCATATGTCGTCATTTAAAAATTAAACCATGAAAATCCCATTATCATTGTTAAGTTCTATAATATTCGTGTTCCCCAGATACCTAGAGTGGTCGGTGACGGACGGGTCGGAGGTGCGCCGCCAGGACGCATCCAGCGTGCTCGCGTCCGTCGCGCGCTCCAGCGTCGGCTACTACGTCGCCAAGGACTTCATTTATGACAGGATTGACGATATTTATAATGCGTGAGTTGTATTTGAAGCTAATAATATTTTTGAGTTTCGTGATTTTTATACATTTTAGACGAAACGGATTCAACGCGTATATTTAATATGGTAGTATATTTTTCATAACCTGACGTTTCGAGACTACTACAAAGTGTTTAAAACGTAACTTTTTTCCTACCTCTGCCTCCGCTATTATATTCGGGACTCAGAGTGAAATTGACAATAGGTAAATCCTATACTTAGTAGAATAAGATTTATTATTGAGGGCTTGTTTTATATCCATACCCCAGACACAACAAACAACAATTACAATATTAGATATATAGGTAATTGTTCTATATTTTCATTTATATATGTTTCAGATTCCGCGGTCAGGATAGGCGTATCGGTGGAATACTGAAGGCATTGTTAAGTCAATTCACCACAGACAAGGAACTTAATGAGGTACTTTAATGAACCTTTTATAGATGCCTATTTATTTTGTAAATATACAGGGTGTTTTTGTGAGCTCCACTTTAAATGAAACCACAGTTTTAACAAAAAGTTATTTTTTAAACAAAATAAATAATAAAATTATCATTATAAAATAAAACGCCATTTGTCAAGAACGATGCACGCAGACATAAACCTATCAAAGGGAAACCGCCGCATACGCTTCATTCCCAAATCGAGTCGTAGGTATTGACGGCAAAGTTCAAAGTTGATTAACCTTTATTAGTATTTTTGTAGTAGGATGTGTTTACGTTATTAGTATCTATGCGCAACTGCGTCACACGAAATACAGGTATGGATAAACTTCGTAAAATGACGTCGAACCTCAACAGCTTAGACGAAATCCTACGTCTAAACTGTTGAGGTACCTTAATGTGCTGTTCCCGTAAAAAGAGCGTTGACGCTTCCATCCTGTATATTATACTATTAGGAAATTATTGTCATATATTTTTATATGTTCGCTCTGGTAATAAGACTAAATTCAACACTTAACTTATTGAAAATTTGGGCAGCAAGTGGGGATGGAGCATTAACGCTACGTTTCCACTACCTGCACATTCTGCTATATGATGGATACAGTGCAAAAAAAAATCATCATCTCATTTCCTTTTCTTTTTAGTTCTTAGATTGGAAAGAGAAAAACGCAAAATATTTCACTGAATCGAAACTAGCAATATCTCAAGGCATTGAAAATGCTCGAATAAACATTGACTGGTTGAAGAAGAACAAGAAACTTGTTGTGGACAAACTTCGAGAATATTCTCTGTAAGAACAATAGTAAGAATATTTATTGTTATGTATTTTAGATTTGTAATAAATCGTTTAAATAGTACTTTTCGTGATTTACTTATTTTTGAATATGCTGTATAAATGTTAGAAATGAATAATAACTAAAAAATAATATTAATTATAATTTCTTAATCTATATTGAGTATCAATGTTTAGACAAATGTTTTATATTGAATTCATATATATTTTTTACATATTTAATATTTAAGCCATTTTTTCGGTAAAATAATTAGATTTTCACTTTTCATGTATATTTGACGCAAAAACTCTTTTTATTTTTAAACCTATTTTTCTTGTAATTCGTAGAATATTATTGTTATAGTAATAAATAATATTGTGATGTAGTCTATTCTAATGATTTGGGTGTATTTTTGGTGTTTACGTAATTTAATATGTATGTGATTATTAATATAGTGAATGTTATAAAACGCAGCTTTATAAAGTCGTTATTGCAAATGCCAGTACTAATGGTAGAAATTAATAGTATTTTTGTAGGCTTTTACTTAATTAATCAGTGACCATATGTAATTTTTTATATATTATAAATTGACGAAATTTACTTTTTTTTTATAAATTGAGACTATAAAACACAAAAGAACTAAACTATTTTACAAAAAAAAACGACATTTTACATAAATATAATCTTGATAAAGGAAAGTTTTTATGTGAAAAAGTCTTTATTTGGTTCAAATAATGTTGATAGTGTTTTTTTTAGTTCAGTTTACTCAAACAGTTAACCCTTGTTTAAAAACAGCCCTTCACTACCACACAAGTGGGAGTCGCAGCCAGTGTTTTTATCCGCTCTGTATGCGATACACAACATAACCAGGAATAAATTTATAGCACCCTATGTATTGTAATTTTTTGTTTGTTTTTTTAAATATATTGATATAAAAAATACATAATGAATAATAATTAATTTGAAACAGCCTGTATATTATTGTTTTTATTTATTTTAATGAATATTTTTTTGTTATTTTTTAAATTTATTTATAAGTAAATGACAATTAAACAATATATAATAACGATTTATTATTGCAAAATAAATAAGAATAGATTTCAAGTATGAAGGTTTTCAGATAGATATTTGAGTAAAATAGTCTACATATTTAGTAATCCAAGCATGTTTAAAAGTTTCATAAGTGTATCCACACAAATCTCGGAAACTAAATGTCATACCGAAATTATTGTTTTTAATTCAAATGTAGCAGTTAGTTGAAAGTCGGCTTATTATTTTGTATATAAATTTTATTACTAACTCTAAAATTTGTTCTCCGTCCATGTCAAATTACTTAATTTTTTTTTGTTTACTATATATTTTTTTATGTTATTTTTTGTAAGTTATTTTTTACAGTATTTTAAACTAATGATTAAAGTCACAAATAAAAAATATTTAATTTTATTTTCTTTTTTTATTTTATTTCCCATATATTTATTATATTTGATGTTTTTTTGGTTTCACGCCGTATTCTGCATTCAGCAGACAGGCAAAGAGAACATGGGCGCCTATTGTTAGGGCACTCCGTTCCATTAAGACATTTATGTTCCCCGACTTCCGCCTAGCTCCCAAGGCATTGCCTGTTGAATAGCGGAACTCAACGCCGCGCTTGGCCTCTTTGCTAGAGCGAAGAAATAAAAATAATTCTTTTCCGCGAGTTTGAATCGAGTTCCTCCAAGTTTGATCAAGTCACTGAGACACGGTAGCCTCTAATGACATATTATATTTATTAAACAAACATTGGGCTATTTATCGTTAAGATTCAATAAATATTTCCGATGTCCACACTTTCCGATTAATTTTGGAGGCATTGCTTGTTGAGCAGCGCAGGCGAATTCTTCGAGTGGGATTCGAACCCACAACCTGTCGCGTTTACAGTCGCACGCTTGTGCTCCTGAGTCACGACTGGCCTAAGTTATTAATTGAGCCTTAATATTTTAATTTACAGAGATTTTTTGGATTTCGAAGGGCCTATAGTGAGTGTAGTTAAAAGTAATTCAAGAAGATTACATACATTGCCATATTACTATTTGTATATAATGTTTTTTATTTAAAGTGATATGTTAAATATGTATAATTTGTTAAATACTTTTTTAATCGTTATATATGTAAATAGGTTTTATTTTAATTGTGGTTGTATTAAACATCAATTATATTTAAAATATGTTGTTATTATGTTTATTTCATTTACTAGTGGTTAAATTAACAATTACATCTTTTTGTATTTCTTTTCGCTTCACGTTGTATTTCGAACATAGCCGGCGGCCATAGAAGTTCCATAGTGTTAAGACACCAATTCCTCGAATGGAATCCACAACCTTCGCGTTTATAGTCAGATGCTGTCTCTCTATTTAGGGGCAATATTACAAAATAATAAATAAAACAACTATATAATGAATAAACCATTTATTACAAAAGTCACATACATTTATAAGGCACAAGTACATTTGCTTACCTAAAAAAAACATATTGTACAAAAAAACATTATAAAATATTACTTTATCAATACTATTTAAAATATCACAATTTCATAATCAATTCCATCGCATCGCAAAATTATTACTAGTTACAAAAATTATAATAATTAATATAAAAAATATTTAATTATTAAAAATAATAATAATGGCAACACTAAATCATATACATAGAAATATAAAATGGTAGTAAATTTATAATATAAGATTTTATTATCTATTTAAAAAGTATTTTACATATTATTCACTCCTTTCTTTACAGTCATATAAATATACTATTGAAATTTTGCTATAGGTTCAAATCCACACCAAATTAATAAAAAAAAAACAAAATTAAAGTATAGGTTAGCTTTATGCAGTTAGTTAGCTATATGCAGTATATCTAAACGCAAAGAATAGAGTGATAAATTAATATTTAAAGTCAATACATAATTAATAGAAATGGCAGTATTACAATTATTTAATGTACATTATAAAAATATTTTAAAAATATATTGAAATCTCATATGAATATGAAATAATTATAAGGGTGAAAAGAGTAAATAAAAATTAAAAAATCTACGTAACAATGTTCATTTTTTGTTAACAAATTTCTCATATTTTTGTTTTTAATATTATGAATAATAATTAATTAACAATTGTTTCACTATTAAGAAATATAATAAGTCTTTACATATTAATCTATTGAGATATAACTTAGTCATTTTCTGGTAATAATAAAGTACACTTTTAATTATAAGTGTTGTCAAGTAAAATCTTTTAAAAATCAGTCAAATTTTATTAAAATATATCTATCTACATATGTATGTTAAGTGCAGGTTCAAATCTTGTGTTTTTATACATTCAAAAAATATATTTAAGAAAAAAATATACTTTTTAAGTATAGGTTTAAATCAAATGTTTTGACATATTTAAAAAATATAATTAAGAGTATTTTTTTTAAAGATATTGCATATTTAATGTACAAATATATATGTGTATATATATTTATAATAAAACCGGTTCAATTTTAAAATTTGGCGATTTATATCAATGTAATATTATTTATCCCACAGCTGAATACCTCTACCTTATTTTAAAACATAAAATCATGTCATTAAACATAATGAAAAGATATAGATATTTATATAACACTTAAATAAAAAAAACTGACCAATTTTTTTTTTAATAACAAATAACTTAATTTGTTATTAGACAGAAACAATATAAGAAAGTGACGTCATAGGTTATGAACTTCTTTAATCATTCGAATGTCCGGAGGACAATCTTTTATCCGAATGCCGTTAATCATCACTTACAATATATCATACATAACTCTTAGTATATATTTATATTTCTATTAGTAATATATACAGTACGCCAGGAATGGCGGCCGCTCTGAAGTTAGCTGTACATGGCTCCGCAAATTAGATTTTAAGATTTTTTTTACCTTTAATTTTCTTCCCGATCAAAAGTAAGTAATGCACAGAAGTTAAGAAAATCTAACTTCAGGGCGGCCACGACTCGCCGACCGTACTGTACTGTAATTCACTCATCTGGTACAGCATTAGGTCTATTAACATTCCTCCTTTTCCTTAAAGTTCCCAATATTTGTAGCATTTCCTTGACGGCCTCAGGTTGGTCATCTTTAGGTTTTTTCTCCATAAAGTTTTCCCCGGTAGATTTGAGTTGGAACTTACCGCCTTTGATTTGATCCACTATCGCGTCTATTGCACCGCCTAGTACATGACAAGAATAGGAATAAGAAAATAGGAAAAAAACTTTCGTATTAGTTTCACGCTTTATCCCGTATGCTGCAGGATAGGTAGAATTAACCTAATTGTAAGATACTCCGTTCCCCACGACCACCAAAATTTTGTGACATAATATATTGAGTGGCGGAACTTAACACCGTGTTTCTTTATACACATTGGAAAAATTAAAAAGAAACATAAAGAGAGACAAAACGTGCTTTTAAATAAAGAATAAGTATTTTAGAAATATATGATCGGATCGGAGGCCGAACTCAAGGCCGGAAATATGGCGTATATTTTAGGTCGGATGAGAAAAATAAAAAATAAAGGAAATGTGAGATAAAGAGTATTTTTGGACGCTTAAATAACATTTTTTTAACTTTACGTTATATCCTGCAAGTAGCAGGATAGGCAGAGGGAGCCTAATTTTTAGACACTCAGCCTCCGGAATGTGTTCCGTTAAATTCTGCAGGCATTGGAGGATTATAGAAGGGGAACTCAACGCCACGTTTTTGCGTCGACACCGGATCGAGGAAACGAACATATTAAATATTTCATTTCCTCGTGTGGGAATCGAAACCTGTCGCGATTACAGCGATTAGTTACTCACTAAGGAGTGGAGGAGATTAAAGAGTGAAAAAATGATTAGTTACTTTACAGAACCTAGCGATACTCACCACCATTTTGCTTAGTTTTCTTCAACTGCGCTCCCTTATTTGCTAGCATATCCGCCATGTCCTCCACTCTAGACGGCGTGGTGTTAAACACCGTGGGTGGAGGCGGCGGAGGGGGAGGCGGGGGTGGCATAACGGGAGGCGGAGGAGGTGGCAGAATTGGGGAAGGAGTGTGGGTAGGAGTGGGGGAAGGAGGTGGGCTTTGTTGTTTTGGTGGTTGTTCCTGTATTGGTTCTGTAATATTAGATATAATAAGAATGATATAATAATCAAAAAATAAAAATACACAAAAGTATATTTTATATACATCCTTTCATGAACTAGAAAATATGTGATAATCTTCAAATGGCTGGACAGATTTCATTGAATCATTATTATTGAGTCAAAATGCAATATAAATTGGTTTAGTGTGAACTAATGTAAAGCTAAATTTAAGCCTCACGGACTATACCTAGTTACTAAAAACCAAAACAAAACGAAAAATATATTAAAAAAAATAGATATAAAAAAAAGACTCTCACCAACAACCATCTCTTCCATCACTTCCTTTACTTCCTTAACTTCCTCAACTTCCTTCACTTCTTTTACTTCCTTGACTTCCGGAACCTTCTCATTGCCGCCATTTTCAAAATAACTTATTCTCGACATTAAATTAGATTTCTTCGGTTTCTTTTCTATTTCGGTGAGTTTCTTCTCTGCTTTCTCTGCTCTCGCTAAAGCTTTTTGAGCATCTTCTTCGGCCAATTTAATTTTCTCTTCCCATAGTAAAATGTCGGTATCTTCGTGTTTTTCTGCTAATTTTAGCTGTAATTTTTTTTAATTATTAGCAATGAGTATAACAGTGTGAGGTAGAATCTCTACTCTGGGAATGAATTATTTTCATTTATTCTCACTAATAGTAATAAGAAGAAAATTGGAAAAAAGTGGGGAATGGGGTGTCTTAACACTAGGTTTCCTCTGCTTACCCTGCTATATGCGAGATAGCTTAAGGAAAAAAACACAATATTTGAGTTGAAATTGTCATTCGCTTTGAATGCTAAGTTGCAGATCGTAAGTTCGATTCTTACTTGTAATGAAAATAATAAAAAAAAAATTTGCTTTTGTTTTTGTTGGGCTTTTTTGTACTTTTTTAAATAAATGATTTTGATAGTACCGAATTTACCAGGTTCGTAAGTAAGTTATAAATAAAAACAAAACGATATACCTACATAAAATCCATATTACAATTCAGCAATATATTATTTAATAACCCAACACAATATATTAAATAAAATAAGTCACACTTAATCCAAAACCATTACACCAAGAAATTCTTGGATAAAACAAATCAAGACTTAGTAGTCGTTACCTGCAACTCCTCAAGCTGGTCTTTATGCCTCATGGCCTGGTGTTCTAGGGCATCTCGCAGACTATCCACTTCACCAAGAAGTAGTCCTAGCCTCTCGTCTGGACCTAACTCCCCTAGTTCCCCTAGAAGTAGTGCACTCTGATGTGCCAGGACCTTGGCACGCTTTTTGGCATCTCTAGCTTCTGATTTGTACCTGATGAAGGATAGTGAAAAATTGGTGTGGTGGGTTTACTTGAAAAGTTAAAAAGTTATTAAATTACAACGAAATATCCATATACTTAGTTGCAAATTAATAATTTGCGCTATTTATAACTATTCTCATGGACAATACGAAGCCGTCTGACTAACTGTAAGCGTGACGGTTGTGTGTTCAATTTCCACATTAATAAAATATATTCTGATATTTTTTTCATTTACAGTTGAGGCTTAGCGCGACGTTGAATTCCGGCACCCAACGGGAATATCTCGGGAATAGATCGGTAGCTGGGAAAGGAGTCTTAACACTATATTGTTTTTGTCTTTACCGAAAGATAGAGGGAATAAAAGTTTTATTTAATTACCACAAAGACATGGAAAAGATAGGATCTAGGTTATTCTTCTATATTATTATATCTTATTTGGTCTTATCCAGAAAACAAAACACTTTTAACAAATAATTAACTCAGTGAGATCTAAAACTTAAAAGTAATAAAAATATCTGTTTTAATCCGTAAACTTGAAACACCTTCTTAATATATTTCTTCATTATTTAGTAGTTATTTAAAGAAATCAAATAAGAAAAAATCTATAATTTAGGCATCAATTCTGTCCCAATTATTAGATACAAATAGACTACGACTCTATACACGGTATACTCAGTGACTACAAAGACTGTCACTGTATGAATAGGGGTGTCTCTAATTGCAAAGTTAATTATGACACGATAATTAATATCGCATCAGCCTCAATGTGAACAAGTTATGTCTAAGGGTTTAGTATTGAAGTTAAAAATGTTCTCGAAAAAGTTTGACATTTTCAATTGAACACATTACATTATCACCAGTTGCCATATGAACAGCTCTTACACAATTTTCATATACTGTAAGTATAATTTTATATTATCTTATTATATTCTTATTTAATAGACACTACTCAGACAAAAAAAAATCATGTATACAGACATTAATGTCTGAATTTTATGTCGGAATTTCTGTTACAACTTTACAATCCCCACCTGCAAATATATACAAAACAATAAAGAAAAAGCACTCACGTTTCCGCCATTTCCCTATCTTTATCAGCATCATTTTTCAATGCGGCCATTTCGTCTAACAACAATTTGGAAACACGGTTATGTCTTTCCAACTGTCCTTTAATTTCTTCTAACTCTTTTTGTTGCTGTAAACTCTTTTCTTTCTCCGTCTCCAACTCCTACAAATGTTAAATATATTTTTTTTAGTTTCACGCTATAGGGTAGGCGAAGGGAATCTGGTGTTAAGACATTATATGTAATAATTATATATCGAGGTCAGTCGTGGCGCAGCGGCACGAGGTGTGACTGTAAAACCGACTGGTTGTGGGTTCGATTCCCACTCGAGGAAATGAAATATTTACTTAAATTTATATTTCCATTTTCTTCGCTCTGGTGTAGAGGTTAAGTGCGGCGTTGAGTTCTGCCACTCAATACGCAATGCCTCCAGAATTCGGCAGAAAGTGGGGAACTGTTGTCTTAACACTAGGTTCCCTCTGCCTACCCTGCTGTGTGTGTGTGGATACAGCGTGAAGCTGATTTATTTATTTATTTTATTTAATAATTCATTCCCTCGAGTGGGGATCGAACCCACAACCGTCGCGTTTACAGTTACACCCTGTACCACTGCGCTATGAAGGTTTCCGTTATATTGTTCATAATTCGCATAAATAAATATATTACGTACACATGGTAAAAACCGTTTGACTAATTATTTAGTCATTATATTACTACTTTCGTAGAAAATGAAGTTACAAGTTTATTTTTAGAGAATTTCTTGGAACACTCTAGAATGATATAGCAGTTCGACTTGTTTACTTATTAAATCAGCACAGGGTGAAATTCTAATATTGTATTACTTTGACTGTAACCACCCAGCCAAAGAGCGATATCTACGAAAAACTAAAAAAAATGAGAGTGTAGGATTTTCAAAATAGTTTGTATATCAACACAGTAAAGAAACTTAGATAAACAACAAAAACAACAAAAAAGACCACCCACCTGTGTAAGTTGCACATTAACTTCATGCGCCTCGAACTCATGGAGTCGCGCCGTGTTCACTTCAGTTTGCAGTGTCGCTATTTGCTCGGACAGCTCGCTCACCGTGCGCTTGAGGAACTCCACCTCCTCGTTGCTGCTGGTGTCTGATGCTGGAGAGGATATTCGAATTGAGTGATAAGAACTTAAAATTTAATTACATTAAATAATTATATTATTGTGCAATTGAGTCCAAAGTTTCGCCTAATGATGTTAAACTTTTAATTGTGATAGGAATTAAAAAATAATTAGTTTTTTTTTTCAATAAAAATAGCTGAACATATGCAATATTATTAAATCAAAACAATTTTAAGGTTAAAAGTTATTGAAAATTTGTTCATTGAAATTTCACGGTTTTCCTTTATGTAAATATGCGAAGACGGTTCACTTTCAAGTAATATACTCAACTCAACACACAAAACTAAGAAAAAACAAAAAAAACTATAAAAACCAAAATTGTAATTTACACCTTAGACGATGAAATATTCAAAAATTACCTTGAAAAACTCAAATTACCTTGAGTCAAATACAAAACAAAAATAAATTAAAATAAACAAAAGATATAAAGTCAAAGTAAAATAGAGAAGTTAATCACAATGATTTACTATTTGTAAAAAGAAATACTACCAAAATAAAAAAAAGCAATAAAGAACTTTGTTTATATTATAAAACGCATTTAGCTCTCTTTATCTATATATAAAGTGAATCATTGCATGAATAATTTTATTGTTCCCGTACATTTAAACTTACGAATATATGTGATTTAAAATTGCGATAGCTTTAACTGTCGGACTCACTTCATAAAAACTTGGTAATAAAGCGTATTGTTTGGTGAAGGTCACAGGTTCGATGATCGATTGAATGAGAAGTTAAATAACAAGGTCGATTTACACTTCAGTTCCACGCCTTATCCTGTACCGTAGGGTAGGTAGAAAAAATCCACTGACAAAACGTATCGTTTTTCACTTTTGATGGCGAAACTCAACGCCGTTCATTGTTTTACCAGAACAAGGAAATGATTATAATTTTCGACCCCGAGAGGGAATCGCACCTACAACCATTGCATTTACAGTCAGACGCTGCTTCTCTGACACACAAGGACTTGCACGACGATTTTGGACTTCATTTTGCACGACGATTGAAAATTTTGAATGTGCTTTAAATATAGCTAACGTCAAAAAATTGATCTAGACGAAGTATCCATATCTTTAAGGGAACAAGTAGAACACGGAGAAACGAGTCACTAACTTAATAAGATCACTTCTATAACTAATTACGAGTGAAAATGCAATTTTTATAAGAAATTAAACAATTTCCTCATATGTTAAAATATTCTACGCATATCGTGTATACGTCAGATTACGCAAAAAGGCCACATTTACATAGAAATTGAACTATAATCTAATCTACTAGTTAAATAACTTATGACTCAATGTTTGTTAAATAAGTTTTCCGTAGAACGAAGTGTGACATAATTCTTAATTTTTAGACGTAAACTGTAGGTTTTCTTTAAGAAATACTACTATAGAGTATAAATTTGTTGTCTATTTCAGTAATAATATCTTTATTATCTTAAAAATATGAATAATATTCCTAATTTTCATAAATTATTTACCAACAACTCGTCTTTGCTTATCCTATAAAATGCTTAAATACATATAGTATTTAAAAAAAAAAAGAAAAAAACGATGTAAGCTTCTCTAATAATTTAGTCGTCTACTATGATTTGATGGTCCATGAAATCAATAATTGCAAAAAAACTGCTTACGTAATATTTGAACGGCCCCTAACAATAAGAATGCATTTTCCAAATTCCCACAGGAAAGCGGTTAAAATGTTAAATATTTTATAGCCCACTTAAACAAAAATCGGGCTATAACTTTTTAATAATAAGTGCTTAACTTACCAGAGTCAGTAGCGTCAGTAAGATCGATGTCTACAGTTGTGGGCAATGCATGTAAGAGGGCTGTACTCCGTCTTTTTAACTGCTTATTCTGTTTGTACCATTCACCAGCCTGTTGCATAACCCTGGAAACACGAAAAATATAAATTAAAAAACGTGTCTGTGATGCCAGCCGTGGGGAAGGGTCACGCATGCGATTGTAACTGGGAACTGTGGGTTCGATTCCCACTCGAGGAAATTAAATATTTAATATTTTCATTTTATCGCTTTGGTAACAACACAAAATGCGGCGTGGAGTTGCCTTCAAAATTCGGTGTGAAGTGGAGAACGGAAATGTCTTAATGGGAACGGTGTGTCTTAACACAAGGTTGCCTCTGCTTACCCGGCTATGTGCGGGATACAGCGTGAAGTTAAAAAATATCTAGTAATAATAGAATGTAACCACCATTCTACAACAGGTGGTTATGAGATGCATACTAGCTTTGACAAAAGATTATAATCAAAAATTTTCAATCTAGATGAAAAAGGTATATTGAAAGGGAGAGTTGCGGTGTTTTCCTCTGCCTTTCAATCCTATAATATTTATTAAATAGGTAAAAAATGGAGAATGGAGCATAGTTCTACTATATTCATACAAACCATTCAGTAGGTATAAGTAAAAAATACAGTACAAATAATTTAATATTATTTAACCGTTGATATAATACATCTGTGAATGCGACTATAAATCCAATTAACATTAAAACATTGAATGATAAAACGTCACAACCTACGCTTATTTAGAACTAGGTCTTATTATGTGAATAGTGCATACCGAGGTCTATTTCTAACATATTACGTCAACTTAATAGCAGACCTTTATTTATGATCCTCATACATATCCCCTTCCCCCGTCCCCTTCCTACGCCCATACACAACATATTATAAGTGCCCGATGTAATTACCGCAGATAAAGTGGTTTAAATAGAAATATGTACATCACATTAATCGTTTCTATGTATATAGCCTTTATCTACTATCCAACACAAAAATTCAAACAAACAAACTCTTCAGCTTTATAATATTAGTATAGAAGTATAGATTAAAATACGATACATTTTAATATGAATAAATAATAATTATTATTTAAATGTACTGTCTCATCGGCTTTTTGTTCTTAATAATGAGTAATGTATGTTTGTAACATGTACACACACGTGTAATAGTTATTTTATGTACTTGTCCTGAATAGTTTTCACTTTATTCACAGTGGAGTAATGATTTTTAGCTATTGTTAAAAAAAAGCAGCTTCACGCATTTTCCCGAATAGCAAGGTAAGTAGAAGCCCGGTAGTTATTAAGACACTTCGCTTCCCACTAAACGCCCAATTTTAACACGTTATGTTGATTTCCTAGCTCTGGTGACTAGATCGAACGCGGCGTTAACTTCCATCATACAAAAGACGAAAAGAAAGTGGAAAGTGGAAAATAATATTTCAAAACATGTCAAAATTGCTCTCAAGCGTTCGTTATTTCGACGTATCCTTTTTTCTTAAATCATATTTTAAATTAAAAATAAATACAGTTACAGACTAATAAACTAATAAATTATCGGAACTTTCTTCGTACATAAATAACATGGGCCATTAAGTATAATATTAAAATATGAAATATAATTTATTATATTGATGCTCTGTCGCGATTGGAGTCGACATAGTTAAGAACAGGCAGTGAATTTAAGTCTCTTAAAGAAATATATTTACATTTAGGTACATACCAGCGTCGCCAGATTTTATTTAGGGGAACAGAGGCATGTTAAACATTTTAACTAAAAAAAAGATATTCTTTCGCCAAAAGCGGAACATATAAAAAATATAAGTAATTATTCGTTTTTAGGGTTCCGTACTTTTTAGGGAAAAAAGGAACCCTTATAAGATCACATTATATAAAATGTTTTGCAACGCTCGTACTTTATGGGTGGTACTTAACGTAACTAGGCGTCTCGTTTAAAACGGGACTGTCCAGTGTCCCGAGATATGGCAACGGAAACCTCTAAAAAAATAAAAGCTATGCTCTAAAAAAACAAACATAACAGCATCCGCAAAAATAAACAGGATTATTTTAATGTTATTTTCTTAATATAATAGGTAAAAATAATTATCATAATTTTAAAAATACAAATGTATTCTTTTGATTAGGTTGTCTGGAAGAGATATCACTGTAAGTGATAAGGCCGCCTTTTACATTTTTTTTATATGAATTTATTTGTTAATTATGTAATTTTCTGGTGTGAAATAATGAGTTTTTATGTTATGTTATATTATGTTATTATGTATAATATACTTTTAAATTTTTCAAAAAAAAAAAAATATAAAATCATATTCAAAATAGTAAACAAAACTTACATTTCGATTTCAATTTCGCACTCACACACATCCAAATATTTGAATTTAACTTTTTTATAAACACAGATAACACTTAATACTATCGGGCATCCCAAATAATAGCCTAAGGCCATAATAAAAAAATATATAAAAAGAACACTTATGGTTGGAAGATGCGACCGTAAGAAGTGAAATTTAGTTTATAATTATAATATCGAGTCAATATCGATATAACGTTTGCATAAATAATTCATACTTTCTAACTCAATGCAAATTGCTTGCGAAATGTTTGTGATATATTTAAAAACATACACTAGCGTTCCATCCCGACTTCTTCTATAAAAAACCTATGCATATACTAAAATTATGTAGCTAAAGAGTTTGTATTGTAGAACAACAACAAGAACAAGTTGTTGCTTCAATTGATAAAATCTTGTTGTCTTATCCATTTACCGAAGTAGGCTACAGTATTTCCAGTTATTTCCATTTGACCATGCGGGCGAAGCCTCAAGTGTAGTCTTTTTACATTTCATTTCCATTCTTTTGAAGGCAAAAGGTATTGATTTTATTCTGACTAGATCGGTTCCTATTGTAACTTGTATAATTGTCAGACTTTAGCATGGTTGTCGATTCCCATTGTGTCAATGTTTATTTTTAAAAACCTCCGATTTTCAATTCAAATTTCCAGTTTTTCCGTCTATTTATATTTTTTTTTTCATTTTTCGACATATGATCGAGTCAATGATGGTAAAATCAATAAACAAATTGTAATATTTACATATTTTCTTTGAATCTCTAATCTATTCGTAAAATAGCAACACTCACTTTCCCATCATAAAAAGCCACAGGTCCAAAACAATAACAACAAAAACAAAAAGCCATTACAAAACTGACAAAAAATGTCTAGACTGACTGAACTTACGTTCCGTACTAAATTATTATATTTAATGTTAATTAGTATAAATAAATAATAATCTTTCCTTTTAATAACGAACGAATATTTAAATATAACAAAGCGAATTTGAACTTTATGAACCAGAGTTAGATGCCATAATGGTATGTATGAAACATATTTAGAGTTTTCCCCATATGGTGTCCCCAAGTCATTAACAATTCATTTCGTCTCCCTTCTACTAATTGTAGGCAATTTTCCATTTGGACGAGTTTGACGCAACGTAATATAAATGGGAAGGTTGTAATTTTATTTTTTCATTGAAATTTATGCAAATCCTGCGTTTTGTAAGGTGAGAAAAGGGCGGTGGGATGTATTACTTTATTTTTTCTCTTTTATCAAGAAACATCGGCGGAACCTAACGCCGCACTTTCTCTAATACATCAAGAACTAGATTAGAAAAGAAATGTGATAAAAACATGATTCTCTCTACATTTAAAAAGAAAAAAGAAAATTTATATCCCACAGAGTTTAAGGTATAGTGTAGTTAAAGTGAAGATTTTAGTTTACATGGGAATGTTCATGATTATAAATTGTAAGTTTGAAATTAAGCACCACACTTTATAATATTAAATGTTGTTTATAAATGTGCCTCTGACAATTAGGAAAACGTGGAGAACAGAGACGCCCTCTCGACTCTCTACAGCGACCAAACAAGACACGATAAAATAAAAATATCTGAAAAACCTATTGTCATAGCATATTGATAGCACGAAAGTCTTTAATAATCAATCAATATTACTTTTGAATCCAGTCGTGGTGCTACATCGGGGCCAGTCGTGGCGCAGAGGCACAAGTGTGCGACTCTAAATGTGACAGGGTGTGGGTTCGATTCCCACTCGAGGAAATAATATATTTAATATTTTAATTTCTTAGATCTGTTGACGAGGCAAATCGCGGTGTTGAGTCCCTCCACAAACGCAATGCCCCCAGAACTCGGAAACTGGCAAGCGGATTGTCTTAAGCCTAGTCTTAAGTCCCTTTGCCTACTATGATACATGCGGGAAACAACGTGAAGCTATAAAAAAAAACACTTACTTCTGCATAACTCCAGTATCGATCTCATGCTTATTTTTAAGCTGTTGGTACTCCTTGAACAGCTTCTCGGATACAGCTCGCAGCTTGTTGAGCTCTTTCTCCCTGTCATTAAGCTCAGCTTCCAAGTGGTTGCGTTCCTCTGTGACGATGTTGTAGCGGCGCTGGAGATCGTCATGCTCACGTTTTGCTGGTGGAAAGAAAAAAAGTTTAAAGTTTTTTTTATGAAATCTACCAACAGATGCACGAAAAAATTATTTAAAAAACACATTGAAATGGGGTATTCCATTTCCAGGCAGTGAGGCAGACCCAACTTGCACCAATAATATATATATTTTTATTTACATAGTTATTATTAGTTTTTGTTTTTTTTTCTTGTTAACTTCTCACTTTATCCATACCCTAGTGGGGTAGCCACTTAGCCAGAGAGAACGGAGCGCCAAACCCTACTGTAAGCTTTAGGTTATTTGGGGAAAAACAAGGACATTCAACTTGGTATTTACAATTTCAGTCCCAAGTTATTTTAATACAACATTTTGTTACTCTTCTTCTATAGATTATAGTAATCGTCATTCTTCATAAAAATAAAATAAATATCCTGGGAGAATATTTTAGCCTTTTATTAGCTATGTATATGTCAAATGTTATTTTTCTAACCAAAGATGATAAAATCATATATGACCAGTCCAGATCGATGAGTAGGCCCAGTTAAAACTATGATATGTAGGTATATTTTTAACTGTGCTCACTAATCGGTATTTGTATTATTTTGCGTAAGTCATTAAAACTAGATAAACAAAATTGTTGAGAAAATATTCAACATAAAAGCGTTTTAAGATTATTTTTAAACATATAAAGTCCTTTACGATTAAAGTTTTAAAAATTTAAGAAAAAAATCGGACATAACATCGAAAATTACCACAATCTAAAGAACAGCACCAGATTATCTCCATTAAAACTAATATAATTTACAATAAGATTCTTTATAAATATACCCTATCTTAAGACTAATAACTTATAAAATTGCCCTATCTCAAGACTCAAAGGACTATAAAGTAAATCATAGTTCTCATAACGTTTACTAGACCATATGAGATGGTCATATAAGCCAAGGATAATAAATTTGATACGAGATATTATACCTTCGGATTTATCCTCCCGGTTGACCATTAACGCGTATCGATACAGTACAATGCGCTTGTACCTGACATATTAGATAACAGATCAATGGGTCACTAGTGTAAATAATACCTAAAATAATGTTATTATATTTTAAAATATTTAATATTTTTTATTAGATGTTGATTTGGTAATATAAAGCGAGGCGTTGTGTTCCGCCGTACATGCAATGCTAATAATTAAGAATATATTATAATAACTTAAATACTTCCATTAAGTATATAACACTTATTTATACATCAACATATATTTAGGAGTTGCCGGGATATATAGTTTACATTTTTCTTTCATCTGAATTCACGTGTTGGGTGACGAAACGAAAGAAAATCCGGATGAGAATCGAACCCACAACCATCGCGTCTACAGTCATAAAGTCAGCAAACCCTGGCAATCAAAGCCTAATGGGACTAATGCCATGTAGAAGAAGAAGGGACTGACTTCAAAATTTGATATGTATCAATACTAATAATATAGTAAGCAAAAATATTACACCACAAAGACTGCATTAAAACCTGCTGCATCATTTAAAAGATCTAAGCAAACAATACTTGGTTTGTTTGAGCAACTTGTAAGCAAATATATTATGATAAAGATAGCAGATTTGACTTTTACATGGACATAATAATAATAATAATAATAATAAACCCGCAGGGCAGCTTGTGGCGAGCTGTTGGGGAGTGGCGACCCCACGGACCTGAGTCCTCCGGAGGGGAATTGTAATCTATCCCCCGCCTCTGGCTTGCCTTTATTGGCCGGCAGAGTGGAGCGCAAGAGCTATATGCTCGAAAGGGTGGAAGTGCTCAATCTGCGTAATAGCGGGGAAACCCGCTCACGAGCTCCTCGTGATGGTGAAACCGGTGCACACCTCTCTACACCCTTAGCCGACCTCGCCGATGTTGCGCCCAAGGCACTACGCCGCTTTGTGGGGGCCCATCTAGTGGGAGGCGAGTCACCGTCCGCCAACCATTCAATTTGAGACTATTGTAAAGGCGGACGTCCGTTAGTCTCACTCAATAGCCCAGTAGCAGTCCATCCAAATTCCATTCCATAGTCCTAGTTTAGATTTCCACATTTTCCATAGTTCCTACGCATTAACCGGCGACCATCTCTGGGCAATTACCTGTGGTTACCCAGAGATGGATCCCGGCTATTGCGTCACAGTAAAACATTTTTATATTCTCTAAGGGGCCTCTAC
This sequence comes from Heliconius himera, assembly GCA_021202915.1. Taxonomy (NCBI): domain Eukaryota; kingdom Metazoa; phylum Arthropoda; class Insecta; order Lepidoptera; family Nymphalidae; genus Heliconius; species Heliconius himera. The sequence goes on along the minus strand of JAJHJA010000022.1, from coordinate 190,462 downwards.
GTGTTGGACCTGTGTCCCCACGCAAGCCTTCCAAAGGACCGGGTTCTTTTGAACCCGTGAATTCTAAACGAGAAACATAATAATAATAAATATACTTTATTGAAGACAAAAATAAAACAAAACAACATATAAATTTTAAAAAAATTACAAAAAAGTACAAGGCAACCTTATCACTTAAAGCAATCTCTTCCAGGCAACCTTTGGATGTTGGAGTTGTATCAATTGGACATATCTAGAGATATTGTTCAGAGAGAAGTTGACTTTAGTTTTGAAGATTTTTTTTTTTTTTGTAGAAGACATGGAACATAGAGTGGGACATGGAACGAGGAACCTGGAGTGGGAAAAGTAAAGCAGTCTCATATTAATATGGTCTGTCCATATTAGTATGAGACAACTTTACTATTTATTTACTTTTGTTATTTTATAAGTATTTTTAAGAATCATTTTAGAAAACTTGGGTGGTGTGTGGAGAATGGAGTGTCTTCACACAAGGTTCCCTCTACATGCTGCTGTGTGCGGAAATACAAATAAATCATTTTCCCATATAAGTATGAAAATCACATTCTTTGTTATTATTTTATAAATTAAATAAATTTTAGCTATAATATGTATTATATATAAGTAACCAATACCTATAAGTATACCAATAAGTCATTGTCATTCTCTAAATATGTACAAACATTAGTTAATGGCTTGAATCATTATGGCTTAAATATTTATTATTCAAGATTGTCCTTGTTTGTTGTAAACAGACCTTATTTTAAAGTAAATTGATTGTGTTACTAACTATACTCTTAGCAAAACTAACATATTATATTAAAAAATAAAATTATAGCAAAAAAGGGATATTACAGCAACTAAAACAGCTTCATACTGTGTACAGCAGGATAGGCAGAGGGATCCTAGTGTTAAAACACAAAAGCAACTAAATAATCTAAAATAAAACATTCAAAAAAATTGTAACTAGTGTATGCATATGTTAATAAAATATTGTTATTTAGTACAATCGTAGCAGTTATTAAAGTAATATTAAGTTATTAATAATAAGAAAGGCAATCCAAATATCTGAAATAATCCCATCCCATCTCCTTAAAAAATAAATACATTATTAAGCCTTATTTAAGTAGGAGGTAAAATAATACATATATAGCTAACAATTTACAAAAGTTGAAAAAATATATGTCTGACCAGGTCATATCCATAGTAATCAGTTTGAATAATAAAATCTGTTAAAGTAAACAAAAAAATTTAAACATATTGGGTATTAGTGAAAATAAGGATTGTTGCCTTGTTCTTTTTATCAATACAAATAATACTTAAAAGGCCTTCTTTTATATGCAAGAGGTCAACAAAGTTTGACATATATAGACAATTCAAATCCAAATACAATTCTTGGAATTTTAGCTTAACGACAGGATAAGCTGAAGAAACTCAGTGTTAGGACACTTTGTTCTTAACACACTACCCAAGTTTTGAAATCCTGTTTTGTTACCAGAGCATACAGATAAAAATAATTTATTTGGTTGTATCCGAATCAAACCCATAACTTTTGTGTTTATGGTGTGTATCATTATAGCCTCATAAATATTTACATAGCTCGTTAACTTTTAATAAACTCCATTAAAAGTCATTTATACTTTAAACATCTTGTAATATTCCTTTAAATATATTGTTATAATGACATTCTCTTATTTTGTATAAGTGAAATTATAAAATGGTTTACTGAAGTGTAGATTTACATGTTATATAAACAAAACTTTAATTACTGCAGAGTCAACTAAAATAACTGTTGAGTGACAGGGCTGCTACAAAATAGGTTGAAATAATTATCATTTTTCACGCGTTTCGTAAAATTAAACGAAATAATAAATAATTTATTAAGTGGAATTTCCTGTATTTTGAAAAAGTTTTTTTTTTTAATTATAATATTTGGATACATAAATTAGTTTTTTGGATCAACATATTTACTTTGTCGTTTTTATTATATAGTGTTTTAGTAAAAACAAATTATTTACCGATTATTATGTTGTAAATTACTTTACTTGTGGTTGTAGATGAACTATTGTCATATTTTCACTCCTTTCACTTATAAAAAATAGTAGTTGTTTTTTATATTGTAAAATGCTTAATTCAACGAAATATATTTAGATAAACTAATAATAATATTAATTATAATAATAATAGCCACTTTTTATATTATTTTTACATTATTAAAAATGTGACGTAAAGAATAATAGTCACTTTTTACATAATTTTTGACATTAATAAAAATGTCACGTGAATAGTGTTGCAAAATTTTAATCGATTTACAAATTTATTAAAAAAAATATCGAAATTCATCCAAAAAGGTTGTAATGTCGGAGAACGTGAAGTTATCATTTACAAACCGAAGGTAAATTACGCCAGGTGTATTGCGCAGTAGTAATGATATCTAGTTATAAAGCCGTATCTGACGCGGCTTTAATATAATATTTACTTAAAAATAATAATTTAGAAGGCGCGGCTTTTACACAAAAAGTCAGAGAACTTTTTATCTCAGAGCCGTACAAGTTAAGAATATATAATGTGTAAGCAACAGGTTATCGCCTATCATAATCCGACAAATACGAGACTAGGATTTACTATTCGCACTTTCGTTCGCATACGACCCGGCCAACTGGAGCATGCGCGGTGTATTCACAAAAAAGTGGGAAAAATTTAAGATTTCCGAGTTCAAATGAATAGTACCAACCTTTTTCCGATTTGAGGAGGTACGTTTTGTGCTTCCTCTCGGCATCCTCGTATCTGCTCTTCCACTTCTCCACGTAGGTCGAGAGGGCGATGTTGGCCTCCTTGGTGTTGTGATGCGCGTCGGGCTGCGTCATCCTAGCGGCAGTGGCTCGCGGGATCCTCGTGGCGGCGCCGCAGAGCGAGACAGCGCTCCGGCCGCCTTGACACTGATTGTTGCTCGACGCGATCGCAAATACATTATCACCGTTCCTTTTAATCATTTTTGCATTCGATTTTTTTACACGCGCACCACGATCGCTCGCATCGTCTCGTTTTCACATATGCGACGTTCACGTGCCCAGATCAACAGGCTGGTTACCGTTTGGAAAGTGTTAAATAAATTTGCAAATAAATTCCCTTTGTTCTCGCCGTTGAGGAAAATACGCACTATCTTGTACGCAAGCCCAGGCTGCGTCGCTCGCGTTCACTCATTAAAACAGCCTTGAATGAATATGTAAATGGAAATAAATAATAACAATAAAAGTTTAGCTCAGTACGCGTACGTGTTAAACGACAAATAGCTTCCAGTGTCAGATTGCAACTAACGTATGCTTGTGGTTGTGATATGATAATGAAAACTTCGTCATTGTGAGTCATTAGACTTGGTGTTTACGTTTGATGTTTACGTTTGAAGTAGTCTCAGTCCTGCATATGGTAGTCTGTTACATAGAAACTATTTAAAGTTAAGTTTTGTTATGCATGTTTATTAGAGTAGTGAAATCATATAATCTCTTTCATCCAACCATTATTTTAATTTGTTCGCTAAAAGCTTTTCACAAAAAACATTAGAATCTTTGATTTTTTGCTGATAGATAAATGACTGTATCGGTAATGGGAATATTAATATAAATACTTTAAAATTGATTGAAATTTATTTGATGAAACATGTTATTCCATTAATAACAAGTCGAATTTTAAATATTCAATTTAAAAAATTACTCAATTTGAATAAATCCGTAATAAATACGTACCTATATGAACAATAATTCTTAACTTTAATTAAATATTATTTATTACCACATTATATTTAAACACACTATCATTATTGAAGTAATTTTTAAACTACATCACTCACAATATTCGCTTGAATACACAAAAAGGACTACGACAAGTACACTACCACATCGTACTGAACGCATTTCGTCTAAGAACTGACGAACGGATATTCTAATTTTAACACTATTTCGAGAGAAACGTACCGTCTTGTGTAGTTTTAAGTAAACGATAGAAGATTGTGGGCAGACCCGAGACTTGTCTTGATACAAGTTATTTAATTGATAGCAATGTACATAATTTTGGTGACGCGATAGAGGTGCAGTCGAAAAGTTTCTACATGTACACATTAATTGTAAATTCGGTTCCATTAAGGCTAATTTGAATATTTAATTTAATTTGATATTTATTTAATAGATGTGTGGTTTGGTTGACAACGTCATTCAATATATATAATGGCTTTAAAATAGACGTATTATAGAAACTGGGACATACACTATTCAGTGTAGAGAACGTTCCTTCCCCTTGCACTAACGAAAAGTAAAGGATCTAAAGAAAATAAAATAATTTAACAAGTTAGTACATCTGAGCGGACGGCCCACCCAAGAATCGCTAAGTTATAAACGCTCATATCCCCATGTTGAAATCGATTTCATTACTTTCTCTCCTTATCTTTAAAGCTGATTTCTAAATACTAATTAAATAAAAATTGTATGTATTTTTTCTTTTTAATAAGTATGTCTAAGCAGTTTTTGTTAATTTCAGATCGCAATAATAGTAAAACTGAATTATCAGTTTTTTAATTTTATCAATATAACATAAACGACAATTTGAAAATATTTATTGTCTTAGTTTATCACAGAAATGAAAGAGAAATAAGATTCTTTAATAAAAGTCGAATTCAATTTTCATTCTAAATGTACAGATTTTTTTTTTAAATTAACGCAACATCGCTTAGCAACGTCCTTTATGTAAAAAAAAACTAAAGAATCGGAGACGAGGTTAAATTGAGAAAAATAATTATCTTGTAATAAAAAGTCTCGGTGGCCTCACAAAACTCTCCATATTTAGTGAAGGAGGTCACATTGAGCCTTACCTTTGCAAAGGGCTCCGGCAAGGCAATACGATTACATCACGTTAACCAACTGTAGCTTTGGCCGCGACGTATTAAATATGAAAATATTTCACTTTAACATTCGATTTGATTTTTTTAATTTAATTTTTACTTGTTGTGTTGCATATTGGATCGTTTTGATAAATAAAGTACCATATGAATATTATTTTATCGTAGGCTGCTTTTGTACTGAACCAAAAAAAACAGATACGTTCCTAAGAATGGGAGTTGAATTCACACACATCGCGTGCTACACTTACATATATAATATACATTATGAGTAGTATTATAAGCACTGCAAATAAAATCTTCTTTTGAATGGCACCTTAATTTGGCTCCAAAATACGCGTCCTAAATTTAATTCCAGCAGGAACAAAAAAAAATTAAAACCAGACAGTTAAAAAAGTCCTGCCCCTTTTTACATGCATGCAAAAAGACTAAAATTTTCATATGTTCAAAACATTTATTGCTTCCTGAATGTTGCGTCACTACGTTAATTCGATCTTGTTTTTACGAGAGCATTAAAACTGGGATCATTCACCTCAAACATACTATTTTTGTACCGTCCTGTTGTTATCCTGAACGAACATCATAAAATCTCGGGTTAGCTTTAACAAGAATTCGTATCGATCGTAAACTTGTAATTGTCCCAAACAAATACTGTAACCGTTTTTGTTTGATTGATTATATTAAATTTTGTTTTTGTAGGTTTTAAATGCGTTTCTAATTAATTAACATGAATAAATTTATATATTATTTTATTACTACTTAACTATACTATAGCCTTAATTGTGCATAAATTCATTAAAAAATATGATGATTGATAATTTATTGTAGAACTCATTTATATTTAGCGTGCGTAATACGTATTCATACATTATGAATTGTTTACGAACAACTTATAATTAATTAATTTCGTCACTTCTTTCTTTTCTTGTAATAATTGTCAGTGTATTTTTGAGAAGTAGTTCTTAAAATCAAAATACAAATTTATCTGATATATTTTTATTTGGTAAAAGTGCTTAAACGTATTTCTGTTTTTTCTTATCCTAAGTGTGTGATTAATTCTTTAAACGATGTTAAAATGTTCGTAGTTTTTGTAGTCCAATTAAAATCATTTAAGAGCAATTCATTGTGATCGTTTATAATAGTGTCACTTGAACCACGATGTGTGGGAGTCAAGACTTGCGAAAGTTTAGATCAATGGTCTGTAGGCAGCTAGCTTTGGAATTCACTTCCTTATTAATTATCATTCTTGATCAAATTTACTTTACGCAATATTTCTCTCTCAATTCAATTCAATTTCAAAATCAATTTCCCCAATTTGTAGGATTTAAGCTCAAATCATTTATTATTTGTTTATATATTTGAAAAACTATGTACGAGGCCGATCGTGGCGCAGCGGCACGAGGTGTGGTGTCGATCCCCACTCGAGGAGATGAAATATTTACTTAAATTTATATTTCCATTTCTTCGCTCTGGTGTCGAGGTTAAGCGCGGCGTTGAATTCTGCCACTCAACACGCAATGCCTCCAGAATTCGGCAGAAAGTGGGGAACGGTGTGTCTTAACACTATTCACGCTTATTCACTAGGTTCCTTCTGTCTACCTTGCTGTGTGCGGGATATAGCGTGAAGCTAATTTAATTTAATTTAATTTATTTAACTATATATGCCTAAAAACAAATCAATTTAGAAAAGTAATTTATGAAACACAAATTTTATTTATATATATAAATATTTATGAACTATTAAAAGTAAACGTTTGTAGTAGTTTTCATAAGTAAAATATTATTATAATATGCTAATATGCTAGGTGCTATATTTAACGCCTAATAAAGAGCATTAATCTCTTTTTGTATCATTATCATAATGTGATTGTAAAATAAGGTTATCTGGTAGTAAATATATATATATATACATACTTTTTTAAGATTACTAGTTAGACAATAAAAATGCCATGTTCATTGATTATTAGTTAGATCGATTTTATCGCCAAATCTGTTTGTTTTAGAAGGATAGAATGAGAGAACTTAATGATATATCATGTCATTCTCCATTTTCCACCGAGTTTTAATTTTTGTGATGGAGTAAAAATGAACCCGCAAATATTCATTCAGATACACAATCGTACTCTGTTGACATCAAATCCTAAATATATGTATTTAATTTTAAATTTGTCAATTTAATCGGTCATTAGGTACATATATCAAGCATGTTGATCTCACAATAAAAAATAGCGGTACGCGACAAGGCGTATATAATTTATTTGTGGACACCACTTAGTCATTACTATAGTAAGAACATTTCTTGGAACCACTTTAAAAAATTGTGCTAAGGCGTTTTTTTTTTCTTATCTGCTATTGCTGGCGAGTCCAATCTGTCTACCACAACTTTTAGACGTCGGTGTGGATAACTATTATAATAGAGGTATAATTTAGTTTACCTACTACTTTTAGGTCACTTGACAAACATTACGTGTATAATCAAATTAATTTTCAATGATTATTTTTGTTTTATTTTAAATAACACAAACATATAGAAAACTAAAACTATATTAAAATCTTAATATTCTACAAAATTGTAACAAAATAGAATTTTTAATTTATTTTAATTTATAATAATAAGATAATAAAACTTCATTTAAATATCACAAATTAGAAATAGCTAATATAAAACACCTACTTCATAAATACATTTTTCATGTGAATCATCCATAAGTCATCGAACAATGTTCCTTGGTATATATAACCCCGCTTAGTCAATGTCAGGTTAACAGAAAAACAAAGATTGTTGTTCAAAATGTTCTAAATATAGGCATGAATGGACCAATTTCTGTGAAACATATGTAGTTTGATGCATTAAATTGTTAATGTTTTTAGCTTCACGCAATTCTCGCATTTAAAAGACTGCACAAAGAACGAAGATTCTGAGGTCTCTATTTCTATTTTTTTTATAGATATATTTTGAGTAAGTAAATATAGTGCTGCAGTGTTTGTAACACCACCAGGACAATGCAGATAGTGCGAAATCATTTAAATGTTAACATTTCTCTGATAACAGATAATAATAATAGTTAGTAATATGGTGCTTACCGTGTTTGGTTATGGAAAAAAAAACTATTATTATAATTTAGAGAAAAGATTTTCCTTTCAAATGCATGTTATACCTTTTTTATGCAGCTCAAATTGTCATAACCTTTACTTATATAATATATTCCATTAAAAGTGTTTTGTGACAAAGAATATTAATTACGCCATATGAATAGAATCGACCGTTACGTTTTCGTGACTCACATCATCATACGATGACCCCAAATGCTAATGTTGATAATAGATGTAGCACTTTGAATAATTACTTCGGTAGATTGTTAATTTTTGATTAATTTTTCATTAAATATAATAATTGAAAATCAAAAGGAAATAAACGAAACTTTAAATGTATTTTTACTAAAACGAACAATATATTTGCTGTAAATAAACAAGAATATAAAACCTTTTGATTCGCAGATAAATAAAAATAAATCAGCTTCACGCTGTATGCCGCACACGGCAGGGTAGGCAGAGGGAACCTAGTGTTAAGACACTCCGTTCCCCACTTTCCGCCAAATTTTGGAGGTATTGTGTGTTAAGTGGCGGAACTCAACGTCGCGCTGTTCCTGGACACCAGAGCGAAGAAATGGAAATATAAATTCAAATAAATATTTCATCTACTCGAGTGGGGTTCGAACCCACAACCACTCAATTTTACAGTCACACTTTGTGCCCCTGCGCCACGACTGGCATGTATTTATTTTTAATCAATTTTATACATCAATTTAGTTTAACCGATAGAAAAGTAAAATAATCCATATATAGAAATCGATAAAGTATTACAACACAATTAAATATCCAGTTCATTTTTGGAAATTCCCAGCACTAGCTTCTACCGCCATCTGTCAAAGGATTTTGGCATTATATTTTGTTACTTTGTAGCAATCTGTCATTTTAATTGACATTTGGTTGTAAAGATGGCGCTAGAATCCTTTAAATGTCATAATATTTAAGAAATCAATAGATATTAGTGACCTAGCGGGGTAATGAATCAGTTCCTGTTTTTTTCACAAGGCACAGCGCCATGTGTGAAGTACGGAATTTTTTATACTAGATTCCCTCTGGTTACCCTTGCTTTATATGAGATACAGCGTGAAGTTAAAGAAAATAAAATAAATAGAAACAAGATTGCGTTGATATCAAATTTTCCAATTAATATATATGGTGAAATTTCAAATATCCTTTAACCCTACTACGATTTTATTTTATTATCAATTTCTTTGTAATTTTTTACTTTATTTTGTTTTCTAAAACTTTGCTTATAATGCTTACCGTAATAACGTGATTTATGTTAGTTTTTTCAAATGGAACTTAGATACTTTACTCACCACTTTCATTTGTAAGTCTTGTCTTGTAAATTGCTTTTTAATAAATTCTTCATCTCAATTTTACTTATTATTTTAGATAGAAATAACTAAAATACTTTTAACATTTATAAACCTGTCTTTAATATAAAATTCACCATTGGCGTTCCCCAATATCTATAGTATACTCCCCTCTGGTAAAACTATAGTACCTATGGCATTGGCAAATTACTTTTTTACAAATTAATTTTTGGCATTGGCAAATTAATTTTTTACAAATGGCTTTTGAATTTATACTCATAATGAGCAAAAAGCGCAGAACTTTTTTTTACTTTCACTCTTTGTCTCTAGCCATAGAGCGGTAATAGCCAGTGAGAATGGAGCACAAAACGCAGGGTATGGACTGGTATCGCCCATATCTCTTCTGCCTCGTCTACTGTCATCAACCTCCACATACGTGATTTCCGGGGGATCCTCATGTTAAGGGGTTTTCATTCTATATCTTCGATACTGAGACCTTAAGAGGTCTCAGTATCAACTGAGGTTTTTCCATGCCTCTCCTACCATTCAATCTTATTTCATAGGTGCAGAACATGTTTACGTGTATGCGACAGTGTAATTTTACCTTTTCTCTGATTATTCTTATAAATGCAATATTTGCTTTAAGATTAAAGAAAATATTGCAAATGCAATTAACTGAGAAGTATTTAAATTATTATTTGTGAGAGGGTTCCGCCGCCCGATATATCAAAAGATTTGCATCACCCCTACGTTTAGTTTAGGGGCGGATTTTTTCATGTCATAATAAAACGACTAGACTTTAATAGTTATATTAAAATGTAATTTTAAATTAATTTTGAAACTTAATGGCAGCTAATTTAATTGCAACTTCATGATTTTTCCCGGAAAGCAAGGTACACAAAGGGAATCTAGTAAGGAGATACTTACCATGAAATTGACGCAATAGATATTTTTTTCCCGCCAATGCGTTAGATCAAACACAGATAGTAAAAGTTAGGTTATTCATAGTATAGAAATTGTTATTTTTAATATAAAACATTTATTGTAATAAAGGAAATGAGAATGACATTGTTGTCGCGTAAAAATGAGATGAGATTTCCCCAATAACGGTGTCGCAGGCGATTGCTCCCCTTCGTAAACATATAGGCTGTTTTAAAATATTTAAGTTCGCTTTTTTGTATCACACAAGGTAAAATGAACCCAGTGTTAAGACTTCAAGTTTATTAGTTTTCTGTTCATATAAAGAAATGCCGGTATTAAGGGTTCCGTACCTTTTTAAGGAAAAAAGAAATCCTTATAAGATTACTTTGTTGTCCGTACTTAAAAAAAAGATATTTTATATTTATACCACAAAAAGCGTATTTCGACAATAATCCCTTGATGGCAAGTGAATCAAAATTCATAGGGTAATTCTGGTTGACATAGAATTATGAAATTTGGCAGCTAGTATCTGCAGGTAGTAATAGTTTAGGAAAAAATCTGAAAATTATATAATACATTTATTCTTAAATTCTAAAAAATAATAAATATCCTTAAAAAGGACGCAATTTGGTATTAAAGCCGCTAGTTCAAGTGAGGTATCAAATGAAATGGCTCTGGCTAAGTTAAGCCTGAATTTCAAAAAAAATTTTTACGAAAGTTTTGGTGGTCGAGTCCGATTCGCCCTTGTCCTGTTTTTTTACCAGAATTCGAGGTTTTGAAAATAACAAGCATTACTCATTTATCAACACCCCTTATAAATAAATCTCTGGGGGTGCGTCTGGCGAACTCGATTGCTTTAATGTACCGAGACCAAAACGACGAGATTATTAACTTTTGTAACGTATCTGTATGTTACTCATGAATTAGGTACTAACATGTATCTGAATATTGGAAATATTCGGTATTAAAGGGAATAAAATATTTGATTTTTACACATTTTAAATTAAACTATTTAACAGGATTAATCGTGTTTTGTTACTGCAAAGCGTTGAAAACGTTGAGTTTCTAAAAATACTAAATGAATGCGATTAATCCGGCCAAAGAGTTTCATTTACTAATGGATAAATTTTTCTTTGTTTTTTTTTATTTTCTCAATAACATACGTAGCGTTTTGAAATTAAAATTAATTTCTTTAATTATTAAAATTAAAATTAATTTCTTTAAACTGATAAATTGTTGAGAAAGGAGTGTTTTGTTACTAGATTCTAATCGTTAAAAAGAAAATGATAAAAGTATGGCAAAACAGATTTATGAACGAAGAGTGAATGGTAAGAGAGGCAGAGATAGACCTCGGTTGACCTATTAATGCTCTCCATATAGAAGGGGTGTTCGAGCGTTTTAAAGAAAATAGTTTCTACATGTATTGTACGCTCTTGCAAAAGATTGTACAATAAAATAAAACCGGTTAAGTGCGAGTCGGACTCCTCCATCATGACTTTATTGTACTAAATTCAGGATTGTAGAGCAACGCGAAGTACCTACAGTTTATAAAATTTGACAGACTTGAATTTGCGGGTATACGCACTCATTTCCTTACTAAGTATCGCACAATTTTTGAAACATTATGTCTTGGATAGTGGAACTCAACGCAGCGCTCTGTCTGCCAGAGTGGAGAAATGATGAATACTTGGCATTATAAATTTGTTTCAATCTCAAGTATATTGAAAATCATTTTTCATTTACATTAATTAGTTATATAAATATAAAATAGGTACGCCGTTAAGTTACCCCACACTTAATAGATTAAGGTGTAGAACACAGTGTCTTGACAGTAGATTCTCTTTGCCTAAACTACTTTTTTGAAAAAAAATATTATAATAAAAAATCTCACTTTATTTGAGAATACAAAAATGTTACATGAAACAAGGGCGGGTCACAAATAATATGTTTAAAAAAATATGTATGTATGTGTAATCCAGTGTATTGCTTACGTAGCACGTATAACGTAGCGGCGTAGCGTCGTAGCGACTAGGCGGGGTCTACAGCTACGCTACGGTTGCCAGTGTTGCTATGTCGAGTGTGTTAATCTCCTTTTTTTAAGAATTATGCTTAATAGATTTTTTCATTTTTTTTCATAGTTGGTTTTGTTACATTTTTTGTACATTCGGATTGTCATAATTTTTATAAGCAATATTATAAAAACAAAAAATTGTGGTATTTACAATTTTAAACTGGTTACAGACAGATCAATATATTTGAAATATTAATATATTCGTATTTTTCGATGTTTTTTTCCAAAACTCCGATCAATCATACACAAACAATAGATTTTAAATATTGTATAAGTTACATTCAATAATAACTTCATTAATATATTTAAATACTGTCTAATAAATGTAATAATAATAATTTATATGTAATAATTATTAATTTAAATTAATCTGTAACATATTTTTTGTAGTTACGCATACTTATTCCACGAAATAGACAATAAGCACCTTATTTAGCATTGCGTATCCGCAGAAGCAGAAAACGGCACATTTTATTCAATAATTCCTTTTTTTAAATTCACTATATATTTAATTTAAAAATTGCACATGTTTTACATTCTAATAACTAATTTTAATAATATGGCCTGATTAATAGTATATTTTTTTATTTGTTTAAATATTTTTTTATATACAGAAAACTCTCACAGACTTTTATTTTCTAATATAAAATTTTATTATTAGATCATCTTCCAGAACTCCCTACATTTGAGGTTAAATACTACATTTTCCACTCTAAATACGCCAGTACAACCTCAGCCGCTACGCGGCTCGCGCGCGTTCGCAGTTTTACCTAAAAGTAATAAAAAAATCTATACAAAATTATACTAAATATAATCTTTTTAATATAACTGTATAGATATATTTATGAAGTATAGATATCAATATTATCGCATAATCATTTAATACAAATCGTTTGAGAGGATTTTTTTTCATGTCACATTAAGGCATTGCGGCTTTCATCTTTTAGGAAATATATTGATTTTTCTTCGGATTGTATTTTTTTTATTTTTTAAATATACATGTTTTTTATATACTACGAAACGAAATTTTATATATCAATTATAGTATTAATATTTTTGGAATTATATTCTAAATCGTTTTAATTTAATAAATTAATATAGTACCTTATTTATATGTATAATAAATATACTTATATGGTTACAATATTTTTCTTATTTGCTTTATTATTATTATTTAGGTTCGTCATACAATATTCGTCAGAGCATAAACCGTATCGACTCTACTAAAAAAAACGTGTTAGTAAGATCATTTTTCATACAAAATAGGTCATATTGTAGAATATATTTCGGCCTTTTTAAGACTCAAAAATAGACCGGTCTAACCAAAATGGCGGTTTCAGAACTACGTAGTATTAAAGACAGACATTCCGTGCATTACATGATTTAAGTAATATCATTTTATATATGTGTATATTATTTCGTTTTATATTATACTAGTCGTCACCCGCAACTTTGTTTGGACTTTAAGACGTTAAATAGAAAACTTTCGAATCGAATTCCATTTTTAATTTTGCATTACTGCAGAGATTTCAAGGGATGCTCTCTTGGCCCTCTCTTCTCTGCCTACCCTGCTGCATGCGGGATACAGCGTGAAGCTTATTTATTTTTTCTCTCTTAGTCCTCTGTCGAATTTAATTAATTTATTATATACTATTATATTATATATTTATTATTATTACATATATTTATTTATTATTTCGTAATTCATTTAAAAATATAATTCAATTCAAATATAATTAATTGTAAAGACAACTTACGTCGAAACAACACGGCGTAGAACGCTGAAATTTTCCTGTGGGTTACATTCAGAATATATGGAAGTAGTAAAAGAAAAATTTCTTCCTTTCAAAATTTCTACAGGAATTTGAAAAACACGGGATTTTACGTTTTATTCTTCACGCAAATGAATTTGCTGGCGATTACTAGTACAGAAGAATCCACAGCATCATATAAAGCATCCATACATTATTTTTTCACACTTTTCCATTTATTTTAACACATTTACATTATATTTATATAGTTTCAAGCTGAAATTCTTAATATTTATAAAAAATGGTTTTTTTTCCATGCTTGTCTGTTATTTTTCATAAGTGTTTTCAACTAAAGACTTGAGTGGTACGTACTAAATGATAATATTATGAAAATTTCACGACACTTCTGCCTTAAGTGTATTAATTAGCGGAAAATTGTGTTATAGGAAAGCACTAGAGTGCAGTTATTTTAAACTTTTTGCTTATTTTTTATTTAGCTTCACGCTCTATCCCGAATAGCTATAGTAGAGAACCTAGTGCCAAGACACTCTATGCCCCATGCACCGTCCAATGTTCGAGACATTGCATGTTGAGTGGCGGAACTCAATGCCGCGCTTCGTCTTGTTACCAAAGCGAGAAAATGAAAATGAGTTATCCTTTCGAGAGTGAATCGAACGCACAACCGTCGCACTTATAGTCGCTGTCCCACGGCACCTCTTTAATTAGCTTATATATGAGGCTGTCAAAGATTATTGCCATGTCTTCAAACTTAAAAGGTTAAGAAAGATCATCAAAATTGGTCAACGCGTTTGGTCTCTCAAATAGGTAGAAATATATATATACCTACGTATATACATACGAAAACATAGATCGATAAACACATTACTCGCCTTTAGTTAAGCAGTCGAGTAATAAGATAACTTTGAAATTTTATCGACTACTCTTTAGATGTTTTTGTACCTTTTACGCTCTTCATTCTGTCATCAAACTCTTCATGTAAGCCCTTTGTGAGATTCTCATTGGTTATATAACTTTTTATGTTCTTTTTTTATATTTACGCTTTTCAGTTTTATGGTAACACGAAAGGGGAATATCCGGTTTTAACTTTATTGTTTTTTTTTATAAATTTAAGCATCAGATAGAACTGAAATCTGAGTGAACTTAGTTAAATCACAAGAAAGAAACTTTAAGGATTTAATATAATTATATCCGCTGAAAATCTCTATGGACTCGTAATTTCAAACTCGGCGGAAAGTGAGGAACGGAGTGTTTTAACATTATGTTTCCTCTGCCTAACATGCTATGTGCGGGATACAGCATGAATCTGATTTAATTTTTTTTTATTATTTCATATTCTCATTTTCTCGCTGCGGTTACAAGACAAAGTGCGGCGTTGTGTTCCTGCTTACAACACGCAATGTCGTCTAAGTTCGATGATCAAATAAATGTACCATTAGTAAAAAAAATATAATTCGAAATGTCAATTCACTAATTTACATTCTACTACTACATATTTGAGTAACAGGGGCGTGTCATTGTGCATTTGCTCATATATCAAGATACGCTTCAATATAACATATTATGTGTAGGCGTGCTCTGTACAGATAGTTCAAAGTTGAGTTATGGTTGTAATTTAATTTTAATTATGTAAATAATTGTATTTCATATAATAATTGTATTTCATATAATTATTTACATTAATATTAGAAATAACAAATTCTTTTTGTTTTAACTTCACGCTGTATCCTGCATGTAGGTTGAGGAAACCTGGGATCATGGTGTAAAGATACTCCGTTCCCATTAAGATTTCGGTTCCCTTACTTGAGTGCCGGAACTCACCGCTGCGCTTTTCCTGGTTACCCGAGCGAGATTTTTTTTATATTTTGTTCTCTCGAATGGGAATTGCACCCATAACCATAGCGTTTACAGTCGCACGCTTGTGCTCCTGCACCACGACGGCCTCAAATAACTGATTCGATTTTAAAATTATATAAAACTAGCCTTACCTACGGCCTCGCTCTCACGATCAAATGGAAATAACTAAAAGTTATGTATGACACATATTACCACATTCTGACTCTAACCACAGGTACTATGTGTTACATAGTAATGATAAGCTTTGATAAATGAACTATCTAACATAAAAAAACCGGACAAGCGCGGGTCGGGTCGCCCACCGAAGGTTTCGTTAAAAAATTGGAGGTCTCGATTTTTTTCTAAAATTCAGGTTTAGGTTAGCCAGAGCCCTCATTTTGATACTTCACTTGAACGAGTGGTTCTTAAATACCGAATTTTGCCTCCCTTTTGAGTAGTTTTCAGGTTTTTCCTAAGCTAGACAACCTGTAGATGCTAACTACCAAATTTCATAATTCTAAGTTAATCGGAAGTACCCTATTAATTTTGATTATGTTTATAGTGTCGAAATACGGGTTTTTTGCTAATTGAGGCTATTATTTTTTGGGATTTAACTACAAATGTTTAGTTTTCAGACTTTTCCTGAGTTAGTACTACCTGTAGATGCTAGCTGCCAAAATTTATAATTGTAGGTACGACAGACGGACAACAAAGTGATCTTATAAGGGTTCATTTTTTCCTGAAAAGGTACGGAACCCTAAAAAACACCTGGAACTAGTAGTTCTTCAGATTGGAGCATTCATCCAAACAAACTCTTAAGCTTCATAATATTGTTATAAATTTATAAAAAAATTCATAGAGAAATGGAAAAAGCGTTTGTTTTAAACATTTTCATAATAAACTTTGAAGAACGCCATCTGGGCATAAAAATGTTTAATTGTAAGACAAAGTGCGGCGTTTGGTTTATTCACACTCTACGCGTAATATCTGCATTTGGCAAACTTTCTTTTTGTGTAACAGATTTTTTAGATTCTTAATATATAATTGAATCCATAAAGATCCAAACTAGCTTAAATTTAGTAAGTAGGTCCTATATATATTTTATTATAATTTGTTTTGGTATCTAAATGTAAGGTATGTATTTAGCTTTTACCGATGTTGTCCTCTTAGTGTGCAGTGTTGCTTTTATTAAGGCATTATTTAGTATATATATTTGTGTCTTTTTGTATATAATATTTTTGTAATTATATTAAAATTCTGGGCTGGGCACATAACTATTCTGGATTGGGCACAGACCCATTACGCCCATATGCGTGCTTGAAGTTGAAATAACCTTGATACCAGTATATATGTAGTCTAAAATAACAACGGCATACAAAACCTATTTAACAAAGTCACTAATTAAGATGAAATAAAAAGAGTCCGTAGATGCGACCTCTGACATTCTGCGATAGAAGTTATACCAAGGTTAGTTTCACTATCTTTTTATCATTTTTTCTTTTTATTAATTTTGTTTCTGTAGGTTCATTGTTTTGTGGGACTTTTTTATGTTTGTAGCGTGTGTTGCGTATTTTATGACTGTTATATTATATGAAGATTATCTTAGTTTTTGTAGAATTTTCTTTTTGTGATATTGAAGTGGTTTTAATTTTTTTGTTATGGTTTTTTTTTAATTTTGCCTATATAATCTATTACCTAATAAAAAAAATACATACAAAAAATAAAAAATAAAATAAAAATAATAAATAATATAATTACATATAAAATTATCGGTTATTCAACGACGGTACTGAACACACTATGGTATCGGTAACAACCGAGTGACTGACCGGCAACACGCAGACCAAATTATTGGACTTAGAAAAGTTGAAATTTTACTGTAGATATGTTAGACTGTAGGAGAGCACTAAGAGAAGATTTCCCGATTTTTTTATATTGAGGTATTATTGTTATATTGAGGATTAGATTCGGACTTAAAGCAGTTATCTTTAACTAAAAATATGTATATTATGATGAAACTGTAGTCCTAAGTACCAAATTTCGTGCAAATTTTGCATCATGTAGGTCAAATCACTATCATATCGCTTATTATTTTAGCTCCACGCTGTATCCCGCATACCTATAGCAGAATAGGTAAAATGTAGCCTGATCTTACCAGAAATTTACCTTAATGAAAATTCTATATTTCAATCCCATGATTGGAAATCGGACCCCCGACCGTCACGTTTACAATCACTAGCTTGTGCCACTACACCACGACGACCTCCTAAGCAGCTACTACTACTACTTAAAAAACATACATACATCACAACTTTATACAATTTATGTATAGATATTTAAATAACTCAGATTCTGTTGACAGAAGCTAAAATAAGACAAATATTTTTATAGAAACATAATACTAGTTTAATACTGGTATTACTTATTAAGTTTACTTTGAAAGTTGTTATTGTTCTCGACTCGCCATTTGTATTTGAAAATGATTGATTTTATTTTTTTTACGCATTTCCTATATAATAATTTGAGGTACCTAAGTATAGGGTTGTCAGAGCCAAACTTATCGTTTTCAGGACATTTTCCTACATAAATTTAGAATTTTAAAGAACCTTTTTAAGGCTTAAATATTAAACTAGGATTTAATGAAACTAGTATTTATGAATTTCGGGCCAATCCTAGATTTCTCGGTCATCTAGCATCTAGCTGTGGGTAAGTGAGCGCACTGTCTTTATCTCAAAATCCCGACGGGGGGTTATGGTGTTCGTTTGGCCAATTGTAAGCGCCACTTTGACAACTCACAACACAAATGCTTTCTTTATTAAAGTATTATTTAAAATCCAAACTTTTTGGACATTTAGAAAACTGAGTTACTTGCAAAATCGTGATCTACTGGCACGTAAGTCAATTAATATTAATAAAACACATATTTTTAAGAATAGATGTGAGGGTTATTTGTAATCTTTAATACTTCGGGTTTGGTGATTATTAGTTTGTATATCGGTGAGTGAACGCATTACAATACGCAATACCGATACGATAGATCATTATAAATATAATAAATAATTGTTAAAACTTGTTAAAAATTTTAGTTTTCTTGAGTAAAATTGTATATAGTTACTAATAACTTTGAACTCAAGCCAAAGTGCCTAATTATAAATAGCAATTAAATCAGCTTCACGCTGTATCCCGCATACGGCAGGGAGGCAGAAGGAACCTAGTGTTAAGTCACTCCGTTCCCCACTTTACGAAAAATTACGGAGGCATTGCGTGTTAAGTAGCGGAACTAAACGCCAAGCTTTGGCTCGTTATAAGAGCGAATAAATGAAAATATAAATTTAAATAAATATTCGTAATATAAATGAAAATATAAATTTAAATAAATAACCCACAACCAGTCGCGTTAACAGTCGCACTTTGTGCCCACGCCACGACTGGCCTAATTATAGTACTATTTTAATTTATATCTTATAAAATATTGATTATTTTAAATAAATTTCATTTTATTAACACAACAAAAGCGTTCAGTTACTCGAATTGTGAAATTTGCTTACAAAAAGTTATGCGCACAGTTACCCGTAGTACGGTGCAGCCGTAAAATACATGTTTTTTTAAATGTTTCCATTAAATTAAGAAATATATATTTTTAACTTCACTAACATTAAGACTATTCCGTTCTTCACTTTCTTTCGACTTCGCGAGGCATTGCGTGTTGAGTGGTGAAACTCAACGTCATGCATTGCCTCGTCACCAGAGCAAGGAAAAAACCCACAACCCGATGCGCTTAAAATCCCACGCTTGTGCCCCTGCGCCACGCCACCTGACCCCAAGAAACATACTGATTTTCTTTTTATTTTGATTTATAGAATAATAAATCCTTATTTGGAAATAATACCTTTATATCCCTAATTGCACTTTTAAATTGCAAAATGAGACTCTAAAGGTAAAAGTGCGCCCACGTGCCCCGAACGACTGACTCTATTTGATGAATAAGGTTGATAGAAACTAAAAACTTTTATTGAATTCTGCTGTTTATTTTTATTTAACGACTAGTGGGCGCGCGCAGCTTATTTGCACCCATAGGGGTGAATTCTAAAAAAAACTACAAAACACGTGTCATAAAATATTTTTAACAGTTGGAATTGATTTTTTTAATAAAAATCGGTGGCGCTTTAAAGACTTTTCCATATAAACTTTCAACCCCTTATTTTTACCCTTGGGGGGTGAATTTAAAAAAACCATGAAATACGTGTTCACTTAAATATTTTTAAGAGTCTGAATTTAAAATTTTATAAAAATCGGTGCCGATTTAAAACAAAATCCATACAAACTTTCAACCCCTATTTCATCCCTTTAAGGTAAAAATTTATCAAAATCCCTTCTTATTGGATGTCCAGATTACGAAAATAAACGTCTGTCCAAATTCTACGTTTCTATGCACGCACAGCGGTTACGGCTGTGCGTGCAGTCGGAACATGTCTTTTTATAGATATAAAATATAGATAGATATTAGACGATAGAAAGGATTTATCAAATTGAATGCAGTGTTGGTATGTTTGAATCTTATATTAATAAAATGTATATTTATATCTAAAGTCTTGAGGCTGTCTTGTCGTGTAATTATAAACACAACGGTTGTAGATTCGATTCTCAAGCGGTGGAAGTAATTATTTTCAAGAAGACAACGCGCGGAGTTGAGTTGCAACGCTCAACAAGCAACGGTTTGGAATTCGGAGCATGGTTGGCGCGCAGGGATTGGAGTGTTTTAGCCCTGCTAAGTTTCTGTCTACACTGCTATAGTCGAAATTCAAATTCAAAGTATTCTTTATTCAAATAAACTATTGTAAGCACTTTTGAGTTGTCGAATAAACATATAAAAAAGCTACCACCGCTCGAAAGGACTCAATAGTTGCTTTTTTCCATATGCGGGATACAGCGTGCAGCTAAAAAAAGATACCTCTTAATACAACCATCCAACGTGACAACTGATCGTGTATTACCAGAAAGTAGAAAATTATTGTGACTTATCGTAATTTTTTTTGATAGGTGCACATTTTATTCGGTATATATAATAGAATAAAAAACAGAACCTAATGCCATACATTCCGTTGACTGATATCACTTGATTCGAGATGATGAATAGATGGTATTTGGTTTAACAGTAATTTATTAGATTTAAATTTTTTCATAACTAAGTTAAATAAATAAGTTATTTTAGTATAATTTATTTAGCTTCAGCAGGGTAGACGAAGAGAACGGGGCGCAAAAAGGTCTGTGCATACTTTTCTCGTCTCGTCCCCTGTCGTCAATCTCTTTGTATATGTTTTTTACGTGACCTCCCTCCAGTATCATCGATACTGTGCTCTCGAAACTCAACTGCAGTCTCCCACTGCCCCTTTTACCATTTTCAGCTTTAGCTTCACGCTGTATCGTGCACACAGCATGGTAAGCAAAGGGAACCTAGTGTTAAGGCACTCCGTTACCCACTATCCGCCGAATTCTGGAGGCATTGTGTGTTGAGTGGTGGAACTCAACGCCGGGCTTTACCACGACAACCAGAGCGAAGGAAATGGAAATATAAATTTAAATAAATATTTCATTTCCTCGTGTGGGAATCGAACCTCCAACTACACGTAGACACCAGTAGCGTTTACAGTCATACTTTGAGCCGCTGCGCTACGACTGGGGACGATATATGTAGTATTTTAAGGTAGAACATATCTCAAATTTCATAATGTTTACTAAATATGTATATAATAGAATATTTTAGTTTATGAACTATACGTAAAACAGTTAGTAGTTTGACGCGACAGTTCACAAGTAAGATCAGTCGAGTTTAGATAATTAGGTCTTTACAAAGTTACAAAGGCTTTGGGTTAGTTTCGAATTTAGTCTTAGGTATGTACTATTTGAACGTTACGTAATTTGAACCCGCATCTCTTAAATATTAAAAAATATACTTTTTTATTCATCAGCGATATGTTGGCACATTTGTAACGTTGGAAGATGGAATCGTAATCGTAATGAATTAGGAAGATTTCTATAGCTTTTGGCCATTTAGAGGCCAGTCGTGGCGCAGCGGCACGAGGTGTTACTGTACAACCGACTGGTTGTGGGTTCGATCCCCACTCGAGGAGATGAAATGTTTACTTAAATTTATATTTCCATTTCTTCGCTCTGGTGTCGAGGTTAAGCGCGGCGTTGAGTTCTGCCACTCAACACGCAATGCCTCCAGAATTCGGCAGAAAGTGGGAAACGGAGTGTCTTAACACTAGGATCCCTCTGTCTACCCTGCTTTGTGCGGGATACAGCGTGAGGCTGATTTGTTGTGGTTTAACTTCCCATAAGTTGATGAAGCTTGAACTCTGTGCATAAAATGCGAGTGTGAGTCCAACAACGTTTATTTTTTGATACATTCTATGAAAGATTTATCTTATCTTAGTGTGGAATATATATATTTTTTAATGTAATAATTAAAAGCAAATTAACAAAAAAATTAAAACTTACATTGAAATTATATTTACGACTTTCATATTTTTTAGTACGTCTTAATTGGGCCAAAAACCTTTTCAAAAGTACATCATGTAGCAGCGGCGTTGGGCTCTGTCACCGTACACCCAATGTCTTGATATCGGGCCAAAAGCGAATAACAGAGTCTCTTGATACTAGGCCCCCTTTTTGCCATGCTGGATACAGCGTGAAACAGAAAATCATATATATTATATATGTAGACTAAGAGTACCAACTCGGGAAATAGGTCAAAGGAAGATTGCAATAAAATGTCGGGATTCAATGATGCAATCGATGGCTCGTTCAGTTCACAGTTACAGTACGAGTGCTAGAAACTTATTTTCATTGTATACTTTTTTTAGCTCCACTCTTTATCCCGCATACAAACAGAGTAGTGTGTAGAAGTGACTAGGGTTATGAGTTTCCCAATTTCTGAGATTGCTTGTTGAGTGGCGGAATTCAACGCCGGGCGTTATCTTGTCACCAGAGTAAGGAAATGAAAATTATTTATTGAGTGGGAATCTAACCCACAAGCAGACACTGCGCTGATAGTAATGTAAATGCATTTAAAAAATAATATTTCTTTTTATATAATAAGAAATATTTCTTATTATATAAAAAGAAATATTTTTTTAAGCGCAGAAAGGAATTTAGGAATACTCCTAACGTAGAGGATATAAGTTGTAACACAGGTCACGAGACTTGTGTCAGTATGTACCGAGAGTGTCGTCTACTGCACCATCCAACATACTGCTGAATATTCCAAAGAGACAATGCCCAAAACACTGCTATATGAGGGAAACAATTACAGCGAAAAATTGATTTAAGTAACAAATAAAATACAAATACGAAATTTGTTGTATGTTGCTGTTATTGAAAATTCCGTACATTAAATGAAACTCTTTAACTTTTATACATCTACATATATTTACAACGTTTCGAACATTATAATTTTTTGATGCTTACTTAGTTTGCCTTGATGTTTTAGTTTTAAAAATTTTAAACGCACAGTAGGTCATACTTTGAAACTGAACACCTTCGGTAGGGAACCAGCTTAGACAGCTGAAGAATATCCTTCATCAGAACAAGCTGCCAGTTGACCAGCAAGCCCCCTATTTCTACCATATGTGAAGGGAGTTTTACAAAAAGGATTGGCAACATCTTAAGAAGAGCTTCTATAAAAACTATTTTCAAGCCTGCCTTGCAAGCAAACAAGAAAGTGAACCAATTCAGACCAAATGAGACCAGTGAAAAGTAATATTCCTTAACAGTGTACAAGTGTATAATATAAACTAGATTGTGACTATGGCTTATCATATATAGGTCAAACAAAGAGAAGCATCGGGGTTAGGGTGAAGGAGCACAATTCCGATTTCAAGAGTGGACATGTATCGAAGCTAACTGTGTGTGAGAAAACAGGAGATAAGAATTTTAGAATTATTACGTGAGTTTTGATAAACCCAGATCCTCGCTAGGGAGAACGGAAATATTCATAGAATGATCCGGAAGGATATTAAAATAAAATAAATATCCTAATTTCAATAGAGAAGACGGTTGGAGGCTTTCTACAACCTGTAACCCACTCATAACATCTGAAGGTTAAAGCACACTACACCATAGAGTTCATATATCATCAGTCAGTCAGTTAATATATCAAAATTAAATATATCAAATTTTTGGTCGTAGGCCCCTACGTAATAAGTAAGCAACTGAGAGATGGATGCCACCTCAGCTTACACGTGACGATGGACTACTACAAAGTATTGGCTATACTGAATATACGCGATTAATCCGGATAAAGAGTTTCATTTAAAACGTGTAATAATCGTAAAAATCTAAAATCTTATTATTTCGTATAGGTAGATAAAAAGATCAAAAGTTCGAGAAACAGAAATACGACTAGCTACAAATATAATATGAGATCGACCCAGTTTAGTTGAGTGTGGGGAAATTATGCGCATAATTTAAAGAATAAGAAATTTTGAGAGAGATTCTTTATTGACTTCTATTCTTTGGTATCGGTTTGGTTTGGTTTCAAGATTATTTCTGTAGTTCTAGTTGGAGTCCATTATGGAGTTCGATTCCGTCTCAACCGAATGAATTATTTTCATTTTCCTCGCTCTATTAACAAAACACGGCGTTGAATTCCGTCAACAAATAGGCAAATGGAGTTTTTAATATTATGTTTCGTCTGCTAGCCCTACGACGGATGGATGCGTGATATATAGTATAAACACTTAAAAGTACTTGTTTCTTTTACATTTAGTAACGTCTTGCGTAATGGGACCCTTAACACAAATATATACCTATATCTATTTGTTATATGTATCTGTTTATTATATGTATTTAATCACGTAAATGCAACTACAAGCATACTTGTATAGCAACATGATGAATATGACTGTATTAATACGTAATATTTTATTTATATCTCCTCCTTAGAACAAAAGGGACACGACTAATAATACACGTGACCTCTCCAATCTTACTAAAGATATTGATAATAAATACCAAATTTAATATTTTAAGATTATTTTTTCTTTATTGCAATTTTTAAGTTGGGTCATTTTAATTCAGACAATAGAATATTATGTTAATATTTTATTCATAATGATTTTACAGCCAAGCAAACAATAATTATACAAAAAGCAAAATGTCTGTGCAACAATATTCGTAAGCAGTGATAGTGAAAGGCCGACGGTGTTTGTATTTAGCAAAAGTGAAAGTGACAAGTGTTAGTGCGCGATCAACAGTCGAGTAGCGCGTACGCGTTACACAACATAAGAAAATAAATAATTTAATAATATATAAAGAAAAACAGTGCAATAAATACAAAAAACGGGAAAATAACGAGAAATTAAAAAAAAACTACATTCCCGCCGTAACCGCTGTCAATTGTCAAACGCAACTGTCACAAAACAGCCAAATCACAAGGTTTTATATCTAATAAATTGAAAAAAAAAAGTAAAAAGTCATTAATATGTTTTGAAAATTATACAAAATTTATTGAAAAAAAAATATACAAGAAAAGAATATTCAACTGTGAAGGTATAGCCTGAAGTCCTGAACGGGGCAGTTTCATCCCGTCCCGCCGCCCCGATCTCGGCCAATGACGCCGCGGGAGACGCCCTCGCGCGTCGCGCTGCTCTGTGCACTCCTTGTTCTGAATGCTGGTGAGTCAAATTTTGTATTTACAATGTAATTATTCAATTGTTTTTATTGTATTTTATTATATTTAGTGTATTGAAAAGTAAAGTATTTTGACGTCTTTTAACTGGACAATTAGGTGTAGATATATGAAATAGTAAAGGGAATTGCTTAATTGAAATTTATTTAGTTGTTCTCTTGCTACAAAACGATCTAAGATTGACAGAGGAGAACGAAGTATTCAAACTTGACGTCTACTCTTTGCCTGCTATGCTAAGAAAAAATGTCACATTAAATCGGTCAAGGACCAGTCGGTGTATGAACTCGCTTAAGATCAGAATTCGTTTATACGTAAAAATGGTGGTCTACCAAGTTCTATAGTTGCAGTATTATTAACTATAGGTTATATTTTGTTAGCTAACTATGTTAGCCTATCAACCTCAATAAATCCTCCCTTAGTTTTCATTCTTTATATAGACACCCCGTTCCCCACTTTCCACCGGCATGAGGCACTGCGTATTAAGTAGCGGGACTGAACGCTGCGTTTTGCCTTGTCACCAGAGCGAGGATATAAAAATATTAATAAATGGATAATATTTTATTTTTCCAAGTGGGATCAAAACCACAGCCTTCGCATTTACAGACACACGCTTGTGCCATTGCGCCTTAATGATACTAGACTTCAAGAATTGTCACTAAGCATAAAATATATTTTATAATTAATAAATTACTTTATTCAAAAATAACCTTTCCTTACATTATCATACTAATATACATAAAATTCAAATAATAACCTAATCCTTTCTCAAGTTAAACAATTTCAATGTTACGTAGATCAATTTTGATCAGTTTAATTTTTCTTATATTCCGCATATAGTAGAGAAATAGTATACTTTTCGCTGAATCATCAAGGCATTCCGTGTTGAGTGGCGGAATTCAACACCGCGCTTTGCCTTGTTACCAGAGCGGGGAAACGAAAATATTTTATATCTTGACGTAATATAATGGTAAATTACAAAATATTTCAGTTTAAAATGTTCTATTTGCTGCTGCTTTCTCAACGGACGGGCATATTAATTTTCAATTTCATCCTTTATTATGCAACTCAGCAATATGAACCATGATGATTTACTAAATTTAATTTACCTATTAAATATTTCACTTTAATATTTCTATTTATATTTTTAAATCTCTCTATGTTTCTGCGTTTAGACTCTAGAAAGACGTAAAAAAAATAATTGACATACACATCGACATATGCAAGGCACACAAAGCGCGGCGTTAAGTTACGCCTCTCAAGACGCTGTCTCGAATATTGGGTGGTGTGTGGGAAATGGAGTGTCTTAAAACTAGGTTCCCTTTGTTTACCCTACTATATGCGGGAAAAAGCGTGAAGCTACTCTAAAATAGTACTTTGTTTAGGTTATGAGTTCGATTCCCACCCGAGGAAATCAAATATTTAATATTTTCATTACTCTTGCTCTGGTAACTACGGAACGGAATTCTGTAGTAAATAGGGAACCTAAGAGCGGAAATGGTGAGTTTAAGTTACTTATAATGGGAATGGAGTGTCAAACACTAGATTTCCAGGTTGCTCTTGCCTATCCTGCTATGTGCGGAATTCAGCATGAAGCTGGAACAAAATACTTCAAGTAACACAGAATTAATCAATTGGAAAGCCGTTAAAACTATTTTTTCTTTTTGTCCATTGTACCAATTAAGTCCTAGACAGAATGTACTAGACAAGTGTTTCCATCCTTGTCTCGTGAAAACAAAAGAAAAAAACAAAAGATCTTTAAAGGATTAAGTAAGTTCTATATGACGTAAGACAATGGTAAAACAGGATTTCATTTCATTTTACTTTTTAGCTAGGTTTTACCCACAGCTTCGCCCGCATTGTCAAATGAAAATAAATAATAACAGTTGTGTATGATATAATGTACATTTAATTTCCATCAATACACTTCTGTTCCCCACTTTCCGCCGAATTCTCGAAAGCGTGCCATTGCGTGTTGAGTGGTGGAACTAAGCGCTGCTCACTGCCTCGTTATCAGAGCGGGAAAATATTAAATATTTCATTTCGTCGAGTGGGAATCCAACTCATAACCGTTGCGTTTAAAGTTACACACTTGTGCTCCTGCGCCACGAGGACCTCAATGAATAGAATTATAGTTTCTTCTTTCTTAACTAACTTATGATTTATTCCTTTATGGGTTTTGTGGAAAAAGTTTTATCGGTGACAGTAAATTTCTTCTCTGGCATATAGACCGGTACTGCACCCGTAGCTCCTCTTACGTTACACGGGATCGTAGGCAGCGGTAATCATTTACCATCAGGTGATCCGAACGCTCGTCTGCCTTGTCTTTTCTTTATAAAAAATGACTTTTAAGAAGCTTCAACCTATAACCAACGTATACAGTCATACAACCAGATGGCCAGTCGTATTCTGTTATCTGGACATTTGTTTTTATGCGAAAATGAAAAAGCCTTATGAATTTTAAATACATTGAATTGAATGGCTTCATAAAATTTGTATAATCGGTTCTCTATAGGATTTCGAATTCGTTACTTTTTAAATTTGTGCTATGACTGTGTTATAATAGGTGATGTAATTTGAATACGTTAAAATAGTGAAATTTTGTTCGATTATGTCACTAGATTTAAATCAGCGATTTTAAACGATATAGCGCTGTATACTACAATAGTATTTCATCATAATATATTGTGAGTTCAATTCTCGTTCGGGACAATGAATTATTGTCATTGTCTCGCTCTAATGACAAGACAGAGCGTGACGTTGAACTCCTTAACTCAATACACAATATCTAGGAAATTGGGAGGTGCGAGGAGAACGGAATGCACGAGGTTCCCTCTGCCTACCCAGCTTTTACAAACTTCAACCAATTTAAATATTTAAAAAAATATATAAACTTCAATGTCGAAAGAAGTAAAAAACGCATTTGAGTGGTCGACGCCACCCTGAATTTAAGTCTTCTATACTTTTGCACATTGTTCACTCTTACTTGGGATTAAAATAATCAGAAGTAAGAAAAAACCTAAAATCAAATCAGCACAGTCATCTACAGCTAACTTCTGAGTGGCCACGACTTGTCGACCGTACTGTACTCAAATCTCACAAAATATAACACACGTATGTGTTTTTGTACGAGATAGAAGTTTGCTTCATTTCATGGTCATAATACAGACGTATTCAATTAGACAGGTACAAGTGTATCTAGGTGAGGGTTATCATCACTTAACGCAATGCAATACAAGATGTTAGATTATAAATTAATAATTAAATATCAATTACCTACAGGCCGACGTGGCTCAGTGACAGAGAGTCTGATTGTAAACGCCTTGGGTGTGGGTTCGATCCCCACTTAATGGAATTAATTATTTTTCATTCCTTAACACTAGTAACAACACTAAGTGCAGTATTGAATCTGGCTCCTCAATACGCAATGGCCTCTCTACCGCTTGTTTCGCGCTCTCGCTTGCACGTTCGGCTCTAGCAGAACGTGACATTAAATCATGCTTTTTGGTGCGAGCAGTCGGCGTTCATAGATTTAATAAAGATAGAGGACGTTATCACGTCAAAAATAAAATACATATTTCATATTATAGAGGTAGGACATGTAACGACTGAAATTACACCGTTTTAATACGCTTGTTGGCCGACTTTCAACTATGTTTTAAAATCTAAGCAAATGTATATGATCCAATTGCAATAATTGTGTCGTCGTCGTTATACTGGCAGTTATAATAAGCTTAGGTGACAATACAATATAATAATATATGGCATCATCGTAAAAATTACAAGTAAACAACTCGAGTTTAGGCTTATATAATTTATTTCAGCACATTTTATAGCACTTGAAGTTATTTGTGTAGGGAAACGTGATTCGGAGGTTTATTTAAAATTATATATTTTTATTCTTTCAAAGACTTTGCTTCCTTTTTCCATTTTCCATTGTAAAACACTGTGAACATGAATTTAAGCATTCCTTTTAATGAGAATAGCACCCACAACCATAGCGTACTCATGCTAACTGTGCTACTTAGGCTTCAACAGAATAATCCATCACCGACCCAGGTGTGCTTTTAATTGGCTATTATATAAAACCTTGATACAGATATACATTTGTATGCATAATGTATGTGTGTATCTACAAAACATCAATGTAAGTTACTTAACGTCCTGTGATTTATAGTTGCTGTGTAAATTAATTATTGTTTATTATTATTGAGGCCGTCGTGATACAGCGTGTGTGCGTGTCGTGATCTTTGTGGGTTCGATGTCAATTTAGGGAAATGATTTATTTCTATTTCCTTGCTGTGCAAGACATGTCACGGCGTTGAGTTTCGCTACTCTACACGCAATGTCTTGAACATTAACACTACGTTCTCTCTTCTTAAGGAGGTTTCCTCATCTAATACAATCCTTGATGTAGAATTTGTAAGGTTATTCTGATCATTTAAGAACTTTTCTCCATGGGAAATCAAATTAGGTTGCATTTTTTTTAAATAAAAGCTATTTTAATAAGTTATTCTCTTAAAACTATTGCTTACTTAATTGTTAACACACTCAACTTGTATTCATTTGAAATGCACGTCTTAGATAACCGCAACTCGATGGGAATTTTAATTTCCATTCTACATTATTACAACATACAACTCATTGTTTGTTTGCGATACAATAAGAAACACTCCATGCAGTATATTTAATATTTTTTCATAGTAGAGCTTGGGCTACCCTACTACCCTTGTAATTGCAGGATATAGCCTAAAACAAACAAAAAATATTTCAACAAAGACACATACACATAGAAATATAATATAGGTATGTATATATTTTTCTTAATCAAGTAAAAGCCAACTAATAAACAAGTGGAAATGAACAGAACAGGAACACCATTTTAGCAATAAAGTAATTGATTTTTAGCGAATCCGCAGGGGTTCTAATACTGTAATCTCAGCAGAGCCCTCCCATAGGGCTCGTTTACATCAATACTTGTTAAAAGCTATTGATATTTAAAGTAAAATTATATTATATTGATGAGCTTTTTACTTCATCTTGCATAGCAGGATTTGCAGAAAGCACTTAGTGTCAAGATATTCCTTATCCCTTTTTGTATTGATTGAATGGGAAAATGAAAATACTGGACTCTCCAGAGTCCAGAACTACAACTTCTGTACTCTGTCCATGTATTTTTGTCAGCCACAATTTAACTGTTCAAAATATCAGAATGGAAGGTACCAGCGATTACACGGCGAGAATAATAATATATTTTTTACTAATAGTAAAAAACATTTATAAAAAAAGGTAAGATAGGAGACGCAATCTTAATTGGCTTTAGAAAACATAGTATCGATGATACTGAAGATAAACCGCATTGAGATGGAGAAAAGAGACGTCCCCTCGCTGTACGTTCTCTACCATATCTATCATATGTGTATGAATATGAGGGTGATCTAGAAAACTGTTTTACCTGGTACCTGCTGAATTTACTAATTGCACAGTACGTTATTACACTGCTACACTAAAATATCAACTACACCATCAGAATACGTGGCACTCCACCACTGCGCGGTTTTGCAGTAACTTTCACGCGCCACGCAACTCTGGAATGGCCAATCTGCGGCAGTGTTTCCAAGTCGATACGACAAAAAGCACGTCTACGTGGGTTCGATTTCCACTCGAGGAAGGTATATTTAATATTTCTATTTCCTCGCTCGGCTTCTGTCAGTGTCTGCCTTCATACTCAACCTACTTCACTTTGCACAATCTTTAGCGTCCTCGGTGGTTTGACCATTGGCTCTCATGCCCTTCATCACGACATCCAGCCAGCGCTTCCTTGGAAGTCCAAGAGGTCTTACTCCAGAGACTGAAACAGCAAGCCACTTACATTCGACACAATTTTTAGGTCGGCTTTTAACGTGGCCAAACCGTCTTAGGCGACGCTCTTGGAGCTTATCGCCTACGTCACGGACTCCAAGACAGCTTTGAATTAATGTGATACGTATGCGATCAGACCGCGTTACGCCGCACATCCACCTCAGCATCTTCATTTCCGTGACGTGAAGTGCTGGCCAGTATTCGCTACCGTATAAGACAACCGGTCGAACGATGCTCGTGTATATGTGATTGATGCCTCCAGACTCGTGCACAACGGATCCAAGGTACCTGAACGTTTCCGACTTAACGACTGGTTTAGGACCTATATAAATAGATATTATTCGGGTCCGGGCTCCCGCAGGCCATGTACTCGGTCTTTGACACATTTAGTTAAGTTTAATTTAGTTAAGACCACCGTTCTCAAGCGAGAGTTTCATTTAACGGTTCAGTCAGTCGTTTCTCGTCAATAACTGCTGTCATCGTCATACGTCATCAGCCTTGGAGACTGGTCTTGGATATGAGCCGAGACAGTATCGAGCACTACATTGAATAATAACGTACTAAGAGCCGAGCCAAGCCTGGTGAACCCCTACTGTGATCTGTAACGGTTTAGTGTCGCCATTAGTCCTAACCATAGAAGCGGAATCGTGATACATGTCTTCGATAATCTTTATATAGGCCTCAGGGATCCAATTGGATCGCAATGCTCACCAGATACATTGACGAGGCCGCTAAAAGTCAAAGGCCTTCTGCAGACCTATAAAGGCCACATGCAGAACTCTCCTGTACGCCTTCATTTCCTTTCATTTTCTTGCCTGTTATATATTATAGTTTACTATCAATTTAAAAATTTTGATCTTATAAAAATATTTTTTAAGAAAAAAAATCCTTGAATAAATCTAAACACTTTATAAATGTTAATTCTAAACCTGAGGTCTATTAATGTTGCCTAATAGAATTCCCTATGCACCCCAAGCAATACATCTTGCTGAGTAGGTGGGGGTTCTTATTCCGATCGTTAACATAATGCGAAGGGATTTACGCCAATCTTCTTAGAGTGGACTAAAGTGGAATAGATATTGGCGTGCTAACTGTTTAATGGATTATATATCCTTAATTTTGAAATAATTCGGTGTATTTTGGCAGAATAAGCGTGGCGTTAGGTTCCGCCACTCATTGTGCCCAAATAAAAAGCAATGTTATGTAACAGTAATATTCATTATATATATTTTTACCCCAAATTCGATAATTGATTTACGACAATATTCATTTAATACAATTTTATAATTTAAACGGGTTAGTTTCCGAAAATGGTTTCAATACTGACTGTTAATACGTATGGGCTTAGCAATTTCCGTTGCGCTTACAGTCACATGTTGTGCTACTGCGCCACGAGGGCCTAATATATATATTTTTACTAGATATATAATATTTTAAAGGACATGGCAACTCAAGAATTTAAAATTGGAAAAGAATGAAAATAAAACATTGACTCATGTAACTCTGTGTTATATAGCGGCGTCACACTTCTTAACCCTCCAACTGCAGCCTACGTGCCTACGCGTTCGTGCCAGCAAAACGAGGAAATGAAAATATTAACATTTCACTCCTTTGAGGGAACCGAACCCACAACTGTCTCGTTTGTAGTCGCACGCTCGTGCCGTCACGCCTGAAAAAAATAAATATTTCATTTTCATCTGTATTATGACAATCTAGTGTGGTAATTATATCTATTTAATTATATCTATTGTAACGTATTTCTTATAAACAAAAAAAAAATTATGTAGAGCCAGCACTAGATATAAGTGCAACAGAGGGTTGCCATGACGGAGCCATTGAAGTGGATAGAAGGGTCCACACAATGTGCATGGGGAAGTAATGCTAGAGTATAGCGATGAACTAATGTTTTGTATGGACTAATGAAAAAAAATATGTTAAAAATTATCAAAGGCGTTGGGTTCCGCAACGTCTAGGATTCATTATAGAATAGGTTTTGTAGGACTGCACAGCAGTGTAGGCATCGGAAACGTAGTGTCCAATGTTACTATATATATAGTGGCGAAACTCAACGTCGCCCTTCGTTATATATTCAATTTAACACAGAAAATATTGATAAATCCCTCAAATAAAATATCTTACCAAATACCTATTAAATCGCATACATTTTCCTTATTAAAATGTAACGTATTTTCCATTTAAGTCTGTGTTACCTCACAACCATCCCCATCGATCTCGCGTAGGGCACACTCGTCTCAAAACGTAAAAGGATTAGGGGTGGGTTATACGTTATTATGTCAAAATTCAATAGGCGGGCTTATAAATAATTATAGCAACAAGGGAAACGGGATATTTGCGAAAATATAACCATGTTTAACTTTTCTTGAGGGTAGAATTGAATATGTGTACCTATAAATAATCTGTTAATTGTTTTTTTTTAATTGTGATGATAGTTATCATCCAATATCCGAGACATTACGTAATGAGTGGCGGAACTCAATATCGCTTTTTTAGTATCATTATAATAGATATTTTAATAGTAGGCATTTCCCATTCCATCATAAATTGATATTTCCTAAGAAAAAACTGTTACTTATTTGTAAATAGCGAAACACTTTAATATAGAGTTTAATGTACTTCTGCATAAGTCTTCTTCAAATTCCCTATACATACAGTACCACAATCATTAAACGTTTATACTTTATACTCATCTTATGGCCCCAATAACTTAAAGCTCGATCAATAAAGAAATAAAAAATGTAACATGCGCATGTGCCGCCATATTATTCAAAAAGTAGGTTTTACTCAAATTAAAATGTGTATGAGTGTTTTTTTTGTCACGTTAGTACTAACCCACTACGTGTACGTAGTAGTAACTAGCAATATTTTTTGCAGTAAAAAGTAACCTATAAGTAAGATAGGCAGTGAGAATTCTAGTGTTAAAACTCTACTTTCCTTTTTCTACGCAATTTTCGAGGCAATGATTGTTGAATGCCTGAAACTCAATGACTAACTTTGTCTTGTAACTAGAGTCAAAGACAGACGGTCTGCCGCTGCTGACTGGCCCGCAAATGAAATAGAAGAAGAATAGAGAGTCTCGAAATTGGGTGGAAAGCAGGAAACGGAGTGTCTCAACACTAAGTTCCCCCTGCCTACCCTGCTATATGCGGAATACAGTGTGCAGCTAAAAAATAACCGAACATATCTGCCTCGAGATAATCGTGGAATATTCCAATGTGTCAAGGACAGATATCAGTTCACTAAGCAAATAGCGTAAAATAACGTAATACGCAAGTAGGTAGGTACTCACGAAGCCAGTTTCAAAAATATATTTTCTATTGATTTGATTTAAAGAAGAATGTGAATAAAACTTATTTGTTTAATTTGCTTTAATCTGTTTTATTCTATAAAAAGATTAACATTATCTTTTAATACATTTATGAAGTAAATTTAAAAATTATATTAACTTAAGTTAAAGCTAAATAAGCCCAATGCAACCCGCTAGTTATATAATGTAAAACAACTCCGCAGCAAGTCTCACGATTCTCTAATAACAACTTTCGCAATCATTACGAATGTTTGTACAACTTATTCGGATTACATCAACTAGTTTTTTTTCTCTTTGCATAATATTCAACGTCCAGTTATAAAAGTGTATATATAAAATATAGCAGTGGGACAGTTTTTGAATGTAAATATGACTATAGTAGGTTCAATTCCCACTCGGTGGAATGCATTATTTCCATTTCCTCGCTCTGGTAACAAGATGAAGCACGACGTTGAGTTCCGCCTTTTGACACACAATGTGTCGATAATTGACTCCCGGAACGGAGTGTCTTAACACTGGTTCCCTCTGCCTACTTTGCTATATGCGTGAAGGTGTAAAAATAGTATATGTAGGTGTTAATAAAATTAACTGACTACCTCAAAACAACTCTATAATAAACTAGTTATACCTACTATTACTACTAGCGTAACACACTTCTGTTTGATTAAACTAAATTACTAACATATTTTCTAAGAATTACTAGAGTTCTAAGAAAATCAGATTTAAATGTACGAGTAAGAGGTAGTAAGCTTTCTTGGGAAGCTTTACGTGTTCAAGTAAATTACGCTCTAACGATAGCAATTTATGCTAATATTATATACCAGAAAAAAATGTTTGATTGATCGCGCTAATCTTAGGAACTACTAGTTCGTTTGTATTGTTAAAATCTTTTTGTGTTGGATATACATAGAATAAAGAAAGATATCCATTTGTATAACTGCGATAGGCATTAAGGCTTTCGATGTAATCTACTGTACCTGCGATCAGAGCAAGTCCGGGCACTTAGATTACTTCGATACTGATTTCAGAAAAATCCCAGTGTCCCGTTTTTTCGCTATTTTCGATATTTGACAAAATTAGTAATTTTTCAAGCCTCTTCTTATTTGTAGATTTAATTTAGGTGGGTATTTTCAGGGAAATAGTAAATTAATTAATATTTACTAAATAATTAAATTTTTAACTATCATACTAGTTTGATCATGAAACTAGGTAACTACCTAGTATCATTGTCATAGATGTATTACGTAGCTTATAGGTGACTATACAATAATATTATGGTAGAGCCTGGATCAGAAAATTTTACTCTTCATAGGCTACCAGCCACCACTCGAGTCTAGGCTCATATAATATGTAGCACCGAGCACATTTTATAGCACTTGGAGCACTCGGTGTAGAAAATTTGGTTTTTTAGTTTAATTTTTAATAATATTTTTATTTATATAAACTTTATAAATAATTCACTTTAAGAAACAGAAAATTATTTGTTAAATTTTCATCAAATTCCATTTGGCGTTTTGATAGAGGGGGCGTGAGACGTGACTACGGTGTTGAGAAATAAATTTTGTCGTACGCTTTACGCCAGATGCATACTAATTGTGAAGGAAATGTTTTGAGGGATTGTATATTATACTAGCTTTTACATGCGGTTTGACCTGCGTGGTCAAATAAATATAACTCCGTGATATTAATTACTAGCAACGTAGGCTTCTCCCGCTTAAACGAATTGTTGTATAATAGTCAAATTAAACAAAATCTTTACATTCATTGTAATCTATAAATTAAAAAATTAAATTAGCTTCACGCTGTATCCCGCACACAACAGGGTAGGCAGAGGGAACCTAGTGTTAAGACACTCCGTTCACCACTTTCTGCCGAATTCTGCAGGCATTGCGTGTTGAGTGGCAGAACTCAACGCCGCGCTTAACCTCGACACCAGAGAGAAGAAATGGTAATATAAATTTAAGTAAATATTTCATCTCCTCGAGTGGTGATCGAACCCACAACCAGTCGGTTTTGCAGTCACACCTCGTGCCGCTACGCCACGACCGGCCTCATTGTAATCTATAAGAACAATAAATATTTATATTACAGAAGAGAAATAAATTCTACATTTTTAAATATAAATTGTTATAAAAATACATTTAAAAATATAAAAAAACACTCTTCCGAGATTGAGATTGGGATTGCGAACCTCCTCACAATACGCGCCATCCAAAGTAAAGCTGCCTTATTGGTCCAACAGCTAAGCGATAACCTCTTAAGATGTTGGTCGAGGCTTTTCGCTAATAAGCCGTTAACTAAAACCACTATCGGCACAATGATAGTCGCATTGACATCCCACATGGCGGCAATCTCATGGGCTTTGTCCAAAGTCCAAATAATTATTTTTTTTTGGCCTTCACGAGATTGTCACCTGTCGTCATTCCGCATATAGTATAGTAGACGAATGAAATCTGTCTAGATTCCATTTATGATACCTAACGTACGGTAAGTGCTCGGTAAATCTCCATCCGCAGGTACAGTAGTTTACAACGAAACGATTAACATCATGTTATATAGGCTATATCTACTTTAAATGGATTGTATACCGTACAAGGCCAAAAGATTTTTTTTAATCAAAATAAATAGTTCCTGAGATTTGAGCGTTTAATCAAAGAAATTCTACAGCTTTATAATATAAGTATAGACTATTATGACAATTTAAGGGTGGCTTTTTAAGCTTAGAGGTTAGATAACAAACTTAAAAGCAGTTTTTTTTGTGAAATACCATAGTTACATTCCTATATAAAAATAAAATAATGAATTAAATCAAAATCTTTTGTCTAAAGAATTTAATTAATCAACTTATTTTTAACTTTTAAATGTTCTAAATCTGCACTAGCCCGAGGAATCTAATGAAATCCTGAGACTAAATTCCTCTCTTCAAAATTTGTCACTTAAAGACTTTTAATTTTATTCCATACAAAATAGAATGCACTGACCCAGAATACCCCATAATAGTGAGATTTTAAGGGTTTCGGATTTTTAGTATGAAGGGCTATTGACGGATAATAAGGTTGTAAATTAACAATTTACATCGAAAATGGAGTGTCTTTACACTAGATTTTCACTGCCTATATTGTTATGTACCTACGAGATACAGAGTGAAATTGAAGAAAGTTAAAGTAATATTAACTTAATCTTTTATTGATAGAGATGTAGGCGAGTGACATTCTTTTAAACATCTCTTAGATAGTCGTGTGATATTTGAACCACCCACACTCAAGTACATCAGTGGGCGTTAAGATGTTAGCACTTGTAGTCGTAGTGGAATATTTTTAACCTTTTACTGTAGAAATATTTATATCTTTATGTATTTATAAATATATATTTATTTGAGGAAATATCGAACGTTTGGCCTATATTTAGATAGAAAAAGATTTTCCTCTTTCTGGTAATGAACAAAGCGCGGCGTTGAGTTTCGCCACTTAACAAGCGATGTCTCGAAATTTCAGTAGAAAGTGGAGAACTGAGTGTATTAACACCTAGTGTTAGCCTAACCTACGGAAATACATACAGCAAAAACAAAAGGATTCTCATATATTTAATCCTCTATTTTAGGTTTCAATATCCGTAGTATACCCGTCTAAGATACAAATGAGTATCGAAATGCGGGGGCGAAACTGTATTACGTGAACGTGTCGAGGGTGCTGGGACTGGCGAGGGTGGAATAGGGTTGAGAGGCGCGTGTTCGAATACAGGAATTAAAAATATATTTTTTTATTGTCGTATAAAGTGGTAATCAAATGAAAAAAATGCCTAGCGCTTGATATGTGGTAGACTTTTATTTTGAAATTTTTTTTGCATATAAAAGATCAATGATTACATTGCACAATCTCTAATTAGGCCATTTCAACACGTACAAGACAATATAAATGATCCATGTTGTCGTCAATTAGCTATAATGTATTTTATCAAAGAATATCGAACAAATCGATTCTACATTCTCTCTGCCTACTCTTTATATGTATAGGAGAAGTAAAATTGCGATACTTTACAGGTTATTCCCCGCAAATTTAGTGGTGCGTGTGCAACGGAGTGTCTTAACGCTAGGTTCTCTCTGATGAAATGCTTTTAGCTCCTGCGTGGAGCTAAAAGCTTAATATAATCAACAATTTCGATCTATCCCCGTCCCTATAAAACTAAAGAAGGTGAAAAATACAATAAATTTTATAAAACTTTTCCTATTTCCTGAAAAGGCAACCCTACGGATCCCCTCACTAAAACGGGGGGCGAGACACGTCAATCTAAACATCCCTTAACGGGGGATGCCTGCCGGTTATTAGATAAATATGCTGCTGTAATCATAATGTGAACGCCTAAACGATCATTTTGCTAGATTATATTTTGTGTTTTATATGTACGAGTATATATGCATGTATTCGTATGTCGGTGATAAGACTGGAAGAGGATATTTCTTGTTTTGGATTATTTATTTTTATTGTGGGGTGGTCAGGGAGAGTGTTGCTATAAGTGATTCTGCTTTTCGCTTTTAGCTTATTGTAAAGTAGTTTTTTTTCTTTTTTAGGGTTCCGTAGGTACCTCAAAAGAATTATTATCGGGTTATTCCTTAATTGTTTAATTCCCAAGAAAATGTCATTGTGGTACAGATTAGAAGTTTCTGACGCTTTTGATTTTGGCTTTAAATTGTACTAATAGAAGCGATTTTTTAACTTCACGTTGAATCACTTTTTTCAAGAGCCATTAAAAATCAAAAATATTCACCGCAGTGTACGAAGTATAGTTGTGGATACGAGAATTAAAACCACCACTGTCGCGTCTAACTGAGACGCTGTGCCTTGACGATGCCTTCTGTAATTGATAACAACAATGTATAATAAAAAAAATAGTCCCTGGTCTAATTAACGATTTGCAGCGTTAAGTTCAAGTTAAGTTTTATAAGCGAAAACTAAAATAAGTAGAAGCTTATGTGTAGAAATGACTCGTACTTACGCGATGATTATGTGTGTTCAATATTACTTAGAAATAAATTTTGTTACAATAGTTTTCTAACTTCCTATTTCTTAAATCTAAAATTTTTAAATTACTTGTACCTACATATATTAGAGATTATTCTAATACGTTTACTTTAAGAAGATATGTCCCTTGTTATTAAAAGTATGCCTGCATCCTGTTCCAGGTATGCTCCATCATATTTCTTGCTTAAACTTTTTAAAGTATAGAAATATTTAAAAAATATCTTAAATGAACGTAGTTCTATGTAGATTTTAATAATCTTAAGAAATGTACTGCCTGTACTGTTTTCCTCAAAAGCCTATTATAAAATATATATTCATATATGCAGAGGGAACTTAGTATTATTAAGACACTCTGCTCCCTACATGTAGCTCCGTGGCATAGGGTAGAGAGCTTGACATCGGAGCGAAGAAATTAAAATGTATAATTTTAATAAATATTGAATTTCCTCGAGTGGAGATCGAATCCACACACTAATCTAAAGCTTCGCGCGCGTGTTTAAACGAATATAAACAAGATTTATATATAACACAACATATTTTATGTGCCCAGGTTACCTCTGGCTGTAGCTATGGTGGGTTCGTCGTTCATCGAAACGATGAACGTGATGTAATATAGCCTATTGTCCTTCTCGATCAATGGACTACTATATCTAACACAAAAATATTTTTTCAATTCGAACCAGTAGTTCTCGAGATGAACGCTGTCTACCAAACAAACATTCAGATTTATAATATTACTATAAACATAGATTTTATTGACTTAATATTATATTAATTTCAACACTATGACTGAATGAGACTTTCCACTAGCATATCAGTTTCTATATAACTCGAGAGGGCTATAAGAGCTGCGTCCTTTACTCCTGCCTACATAAAAGGACTAACTTTTAATTTTTCCATTAAAACGATCTCGACATTCCGTTATAGGTCATAAGGTTAGTGACGAAGTATAGTTGATGTGATATAAATAGTTTTATGTAAATTTTACTTTGTATTTTTAATTAAAGACTTTTAATTATTAACCAACGAAAACGCCAAAGGAGGTTTTTTTCAGTAACCTGCATATAGCAGGGTAAGCAGAGAGAATCTAATGTTAAGACCCGCCGCTCTCTACTTTCCGCCGAATTCTGGAAGCATTCCGTGTTGAGTAGCGGAACTCAACGCCGAGCTTTGCCTCGACACCAGAGCGACAAAATGAAAACATTAACAAATGAATTTCCTGGAGTGGGAATCGAGCCCACCACCTATCGCACTTACAGTCACTCGAATGCGCCAATGTGCCACAACTGTAAAGAAGGCTGTTTAACTCGAGTTTTTTACTGAATAGTTTAATTTTGATAATTATTTTTTCATGGGGTAGAGCCTAGGACATACCTCGGTGGTGTTGATTCTACATAAATTTAACTACAATTGCAATTGGTTCAGCACGTTTTTGTAAAAATCTACAAAAAAAACAAAATATGTGTTTAGGTAGGTACAAGCGGTCCCCCAGCGGCTTCCCCCGCTTAAGCTTATTGTAATATTATAACCAAATTATTCAAAATAATTTCTACATAAATTATAGCCTATATGCCATTCTAATGTATAAGCAATATTACTGTAAAATTTCATATTCATAAATCCGATCATATTTTTTTGCGTAAAAGTGGCATGAGCATCAATCCCTTTTCAAATTCCTGAATATTAATAATATTAGTAAGAAGTAAGATAGTATAAGATAACATTTAATCCAGTTTTTACAACATTTAATAAAAAAAAACTCACTGTTCCCAGGTATAACCGCATCAAGACGGCCCGAGCCCTACTATGGTAGAGTAATCGGTCGTCTCACCCAATACGCCCACGGTATCCGCGGTACAGTGTACGCCGTTGATGAGAGCACGGTATGTTTTACAAAATAAACTATGTCATTAAAAGTCAGCGTTGAGTTCCGCCATATATAATTATTAAAAATAATCATTTTAATATATTCAATCCCTCGAATGTGGATTGAGCATACAACTATCATGTTGAATCAGGCACTGCTCCACTGATCCACGACGTCATACATGCCAAGCGTCTTCATGCTTTTTGGGAAGGTCACGTACCTTTTCAAAGGTCAGCCGTCGCCTGTCACTGACGTACCAGTTAGTGAATGCTTATGTTTAAAGTATTGTCATTGCCCAGGATTGTACTCTTGTTATATAAAGCAATATCTTTAAAAATATTGTAAAATGAGGAATAGGGTGTCTTAATACTAGGGGTACTCTTCCTACACTTTTATATGCGGGATACAGGGTGAAACACGAAAAAAAAACAATGTAAACTAAATAAATAATCTTTAATTATACATCAACAGGTGTACGTCCGAGGCTTCGCCTACGACGGTACGGGTCCAGACGCGTACTTCTGGGTGGGCAACACTCCCCAGCCATCACCTGAAGGCACCCTCGTGCCGTATCCTGAGGATTATGTTAGTCGGTGAGTAGAATACGAAAGGTTTTTGAAAATTTTAAAATTTTACATTTTATTTTCATATTTTTGAAAATGTTATTCATACATTTACGATAAGAACCTAGTCCTTAGTCGTAATAAGAACGACATAGATAGGCAAGGAGGCAGATTAAAATCCTGCGACGATCAAATTTTTGTTCTTCTTCTTCTTAGCTTCACACTTTATTCCTAGTGGGGTGGTAGTCAGAGAGAATGGAGCGCCAAACGCTACAGTCTACATACTTCTTTCACCTCGTCCACTGTCAATTTGTAAAAAAGTTTTTTTAATTTGTAAAAAAAATTATTTTCGTATCACGTTAATAATTTTTATATTAGAGGCCGTCTGATTGTATATGCGACAGTTGTGGGTTGGATTCACATACGAGATAATGAATTATTTTTATTTCTTTACCCTGGTAACTGCACAAAACGCAGGGTCGATGCCGTCACTCAACAGTCAGCACACAATGTTAAAATTAAAATTATACATCGAGTGAGTTACAGAATCTCTTAGCGCTAGGTAATCTCTGCTCTGATTTTGGAAGATAATTTAATTTGTAATCATGGGTGTAGGAAGAGGGGGGACCGTGCCAACTCCAAGGTAGTCCGTTGCCCACCCACGAAATTTTATTAACAAAAAAATTGCCTTGACAAACTTAAACAATTATGTTTACATGATTTTATCTGTTCAAAAGTAAAGTCCAGTCCTAAGAAATTATACCTAAATATGCTAATGTTTACACGTTTTTGTAGTTAATAAATTGTAGGGTAGGCTTTCACAACTTAACATGCAATATCTCTGGGACCATCAAACGGGACCTTATTGGTCTTTTTTTTAAATTTTTCATGCACCGTTTACTTTACCTACTTTCGGATTGTTTTTTTCTTAAATTATATTTAACAAATCTAAACATAATTGCTTGGTTACTGTATTTTATTATCTATCAACAAAAGCTATCTATACATTTATCTAAAAGGTATGTGGTGATGTCATTTCTATGAAACCTATTATTAAAGGGAAATTTAAATTACAGTTTAATGTCACGATATTATGGCTTTTGTAATCTTTTTTCTATTCTTTCTTGTTAACTTCACGCTATATCCCGTATATAGCAGAGTAGGCAGATAGAGCTTAGTGTTAAGACACTTCGTCCCCACGCACCGCCGGATTTTTGAGTAGCGGAACTCACCGCCGAACGAATTTTGTGGACAAACGTACAAACATTACATATATTTTGCACACTTTCTTGGAAGCCTTATTATCTACTATAATCATATTGAAATGTTATTCAATTCTAACAATATCACATAATTCGAATTATTTTTTTTTATATTTGGTTAGTAAAATAATAATTTTAAAACTCTTTTGTAAAAACAAGCTTTCTAGATGTTATCTCATTGTATTTTATACATCAAGCCCTATCATTTGTTACCTATATTACTTAATATAGTTTGCCCATTGTAATCCGCCATTATGTTGCGGCGACCAGTTTTGATTAACAACAACATTAATTATATGTAATTTCATTGTCTTCAGAATTGAAATCGAAATCCAAATTTCAGTTCAATTGGATACTGTGAAAGTGGGTTAAATTGATCTTGCAAGATTTCTCATACACATACTAAGACGGCAAGTCAAATAAAAGTTTGTAAAAATATACAATAACATGTACATAAATAGATAATAATATACATACCTACCATATGACAGAAATTGTAGGTATAGTATTACTCTGTGGGGCTACACAAAGTTACAGAACTTTAAAGTTAACAGACACTTAACTAAGCCTGAATCGATTCTAGAAACAACTCATGATATCATTTGCTTAAAATATTTTTTCCTTGTTTTCTTTTAACAAAAATAAGCACTATAGTGCATATTTTCAATTC
This sequence comes from Heliconius himera, assembly GCA_021202915.1. Taxonomy (NCBI): domain Eukaryota; kingdom Metazoa; phylum Arthropoda; class Insecta; order Lepidoptera; family Nymphalidae; genus Heliconius; species Heliconius himera. The sequence continues at coordinate 146,319 of JAJHJA010000022.1, read as the reverse complement.
AACGTTTATAATTGCTAGGCTTCGAACCTGCGATCAATTTGCCTATGATATGAAAACGAATCCGGAAAATTAATGTTACCATTACAATAAAATGACTTTAAATGGAAATAAAATATTACTCGTTTGTGTGTATGTATAAGGAACTTTTTAATGATGGCAACGATGTGTCCTAGATTGAACTCGTGCGTCCTAGATTTTATTTTTACGCTTGTTACATACATTGTGGTATTTCGACATTTTTTTAAAGAAACATTGTGTTTTGTTGAAGTCGAATTCCGGCTCGGAAAATGAATTCCTTTCATTTCTTCACTTTAAAATAAGGCGCAACGTTGAGTTCCGCCACACAATGATAAGAATTCGGACGGAGTGTCTTGAGACTAGGTTCTGTGTCAAAAAATGTACACTATGTATATTTTAAGGTTTCTAGTTTAAAGCAAGTTAATCACTCATAATCTATATATTGATACGTGGAGCAAAACCTTTGGACTCCTTTTTACTAAAATTGCGCGGACGGAGGAGTATGCAATTTGGCATACTTATAGTTCATATGATATATAGGAGAAGTGCGGAATGCTAATATTTTTCAATAATAATGCCTATAAAGTAGGGGAGAGGGGGGTAGCTTTGAACAGGGGCACATTTGAAAATATGTGTTAACAGAGCTATTTTAAAAAGAAATTTTGTTAGATTTTTTTTGAGTAGTGGCAGCACTAACCTGCACACGTGTCACTTGTCACCGCTGATATATGAGAGCCCGTGGTTGAGTTACGGAGAGTGTTTAATTTTGAGTAAAATTTTATACATTTTTAAATAAACGCGTAAGGATCGCAGGGATCCAATTCATGGTATATGGTTTTATTTTTTCATCTTTTAGTTAGAATTTTTCATACATCATGCAATAAACTAGAAATTAATACAATTTTTAAACTTTTAGTTGAAAAAAAAACGTTTTTAATTTTTCAAATACCACTGAGGCAGCTTTGAACAAAATAAGGGGGGCAGTTTTGAATATTATTATATATAACAAAATACCGCGAAAGAAAAACAAAACTAAACTTTTCTTTACAAGAAACTGACTCAAAAATGCATTTGGAATCAGAAGAGGAAGTGACAATTTACTGTGACGAGAATGAAGATACTGATACCTGTGCGTATGAAGACTACGTAATGGAATTAGACTACCACTTAATAAATATTGGAGACTCCATTTTAGCGAATGTTTCATCATCTATGAATAGTAAAAAAGTAGCTTGTACAATTTTTTTCTTCACGTCACTATACTATATCCATGTTCCTTTAAATTTAATTTCTCTAAGTTCAAATTAGAGTAATAAGCTGTTTATTAAAAAATATTTTGTTTTATTTTCATAATATTAGGTTTATTCTATGATTGATCCTGACTGGTTGTGGGTTCGATCCCCGCTCGAGGAGATGAAATATTTACTTAAATTTATATTTCCATTTCTTCGCTTTGGTGTCGAGGTTAAGCGCGGCGTTGAGTTCTGCCACTCAACACGCAATGCCTCCAGAATTCGGCAGAAAGTGGGGAACGGAGTGTCTTAACACTAGGTTCCCTCTGCCTGCCGTGCTGTGTGCGGGATAAAACGTGAAGCTAATTTTTATTTCTTACGTAGACTACTTCCCCCAATTTAGTTGCTGGTTACGTCACGTACTACATTCATGTTTTCCTTTAAATTTAATTTTTCTAAGTTCAAATTAAGATAGTAAGCTGTTTATTTAAAAAATATTATGTTTTATTTTCATAATATTAGATTTATTCTATGATTGATCCCATAATGTTAATTACTTCTATGAAGCCAAAGCTACTTTTTTGTTTTTTAAAGTCTATTAATAATATTAAAGTTATTTAACATTAGTACTAGTACAATCGCAATATTAAACTAGGTATATTATTTTTTTCAGTTAACATGGTACTGATATTTGATCTCCATCGTTTCTAATGTTAAGTTTATTGATAAAATTACTTAAAAGCTTTTTAATTTCATTGAATTCGATGATAGTTCAAAACTGCCCCATATATGTTCAAAGCTACCCCGCAAGGGGGGCAGCTTTGAACATTTGACTACTGCTACTAAAGTTGATATTGCACCTTTACCTTATATATTTTTCTACATACGATGCTACGATTGTGTGGCACAATAGTTGGGCTAAGCATTGTGAAATAGTAAAGAAGTTAAAAACTGTAGAATTTTTAGATATGACACAAAGTTTAAAAATCGTTCGAATGTGCCCCCCTCTCCCCTACATTAAATCATTTATATATAGATTTACACACACTACCAAGCATTTGACAATATTTACATTTTTTTGTTTATAAAGTGGCATACACGTTGCTATGGCAACGCCAACACACTTTATTATACATAGCTTCACGCTGTATCCCGCACACAACAGGGTAGGCAGAGGGAACCTAGTGTTAAGACACTCCGTTCCCCACTTTCTGCCGGATTCTGGAGGCATTGCGTGTTGAGTGGCAGAACTCAACGCCGCGCTTAACCTCGACACCAGAGCGAAGAAAATGGAAATATAAATTTAAGTAAATATTTCATCTCCTCGAGTGGGGATCGAACCCACAACCAGTCGGTTTTTGCAGTCACACCTCGTGCCGCTGCGCCACGACCGGCCTCAATCCGGCGTCAATTAATTCCCTAGTCTATTTAAATATATAGTATATGTATGTATAGCACCTTTGTGAACGTCGAGGCGCTGGGGCAAAAAAATTGTAAACACGACTGCTGAGGGCTGCTGCCCATTTCGACTCGGGAGAATGAAATCTTTAATAAAATATTAAGGATTGCCTCGCTCTCGAACGTCTGGTAATGAACGCTTCAAGAATTCGGAAGAAAATGGGAAACGGAAGTGTCTTAACACTAGGTTCCCAGGTTCCTTCTCCCTGCCCTGCTATACGCGGGGTACAGCGTGAAGCTAAAAAACTGTACAATTATACATTTCCCTAAATCAAATTTTAATCGAGAATTACCTCAAACACATCTATTTTAAAACAAACTATCACTTCAGTACTCCCCAAGTAAAACAACTCTTGTATTTATCTTTCTTAGTACAAACAGACTCGCGATTTGCTCTCATTGCTTTACTGGAATTAGAAATAATGCCTTACAATGTACACTTGAGTGTCTTAGTTCCATCTTGGAGAAGAAATTACGATTTATTGCTACAAAAACTCAATGTATTCTTAAGTTATAATATGTTTTTTTCACATATAACATTACAAGCTTAATAGAAATAATTAATGTTTATGTATGTTTGTATATGATCCATATTTAGTGCTCTTAGGTACAATAGGCTTAGTAATATATCTTTTCTACAGCTTTCCTCGATGAATGGACTATCTGACATTAAAAATTTTTTTCAATTTCCACCATTTTTTCTGTTTAGCTTCACGCTGTTTTCCGCATACAACAGGGTAGACAGAAGGAACCCAATGTTAAGACATTTTCCTCCAAATCCTGGAGGTATTGCGTGTTGATTGGCGAAACTCGACACCGCGCATCGCCTTGACACCAGACCGAAGAAATAATAATATAATTTCATTTCCTCGAGTGGGAGTCGAACCCACAACCTATTACGTTCACATTCACACTCTTGTGCCCCCATGACTGACCTCTAAATCAGTGGCCTTTAAACTAGTAGTTAATGAGATTAATGCTATTAACCTAACAAACTCTTTAGCTTTATAATATTAGTATATATTTTTTAAGTTTTAATCATACACCAAGCAAGGCAAAACAATGGACGTCCGAAAATAATGTTACACAATAAGAGAATGCATATTAAAATGAAATCCAATAAACAATTAATTTAAAAATTAAATTAGCTTTACGCTGTATCTTGCACACAGCAGCAACCTAGTATTAAGACACTACGTTCCTCACTTTCCTCCGAGTTCTGGAGGCATTGCGTGTTGAGTGGCGGACCTCAACGCCGCGCTTTCCTCAACTAATTTCGAAGACCAAAAATTCGAAGCCACTAATGCGTACCTCAACTCTATACAATTCATCATCAGTTTACCTATGTATAGATTTAGTCCCTATGAGATTACCTATAGTACAGTTGTACACTGAAAGTCTTGTCTAAATAATGTATGTAATCTAGGCCAAGGGCACTTCTATACATGTAAATAAATATACAACCAATTTAGGTTTAAGTTCAAGACTATCACCTAAGGTTAGTTGGACACTTTCCAACTTCTTTGAATAGAATTGAATGTTTATGGAAATTTTATATTTAAGCTTCATTCTTCTATCTTGCCTTTGGTAGAGGAAATTTAGTGATAAATCCAAGTCCGTCTGAATTTCTTGCGCCGATTCTTCTCGGGTTTGAGGTTCTCAACTTTACTGATCCGGTGGTAAATTATTTGACATCCAACAAATGAAACATATAACTTCTTATCTTCACAAGCACAAGGCACAAGCTTACAACTGTAAACACAACATGTTGTGGGTTCGATTCCCACTCAAGTTAATGAAATATTTAATATTTTAATTTCCTCACTCTAGTGACGAAGCAAAGCGCGGCATTATGTTCCGCCACTCAACACGCAATGGCTTAAGGATTCGGTGGAAAATGGGGAGCGGAATGTCTTAAAACTAGGCACCCTCCGCGTACTCTGCTACTTGCGGGATACAGCCACAAAATCAAAAAAAATGGTAAATGTTATTTTCCAGGGACCCTCCAGTGTTATCAGCGCATACTAACTCGGACATCCTACTGCGTCTGCCCGCGGGCAAGCGGCTGAGAGACATTAAGTGGATAAGCGTGTGGTGCAGGAGATTTACTGTAAGTAAAATTTGTTTTTTTTATCTTTTCTTATTAACTCGTAAAGTTACTTTTTCTTGGTTTTGTCTTTTCCTTGGTTTTGATACGAAAAAGTATGTCAAAATATATCAATTAATATACTTATAATTTATAATAATGATGTACTTGGAAAGTAGGTGACCATTGACCACGCGATTGTTGTAGACTCGCGATTGTTTGAAGTCATTTTCTAAAATCACCCGAATCATGAAGAATACAGTATTTGAGATTATCTTTTCAGTCTAATAATAATTTAAAGTCACTCTTATTTTTAAATTCAAAACACTTTCTCATTAAAAGTTAGTCAAAGCTATTTCTAGTTCAGAATAAATGTGTCAAGGCAATATCAATGTAAGGTGACTAAAGTAATATGATTTTTGTAATTTAATTTTGTAATTAAATCATCATCGAACAAATCTGTAATTGCACTCACGGTATCTTAACGCTACATTCTCTGTATGTCTGCGCTAAAAGTAAAAAAAAGAAGATTGATGTGAGAATCATCAAAATCGGTCAAATTGGTTTCTACAACGTCACATGGGAACATACTGTTTTTTATATTTTAACACATATTTTTTTGTATTGCACAGTCATATACAAAAATGAATAGTAGGAAAACCAGAAATATTAAAAATGGTAAGTAATTATTTTTCTTACCTTTAGGTTGTTTCCCGACGAAATTGCGTGTTGAGTTTTAAGTAGCGGAACTCAATGCCACACTATGACCAGAGCGAAAATTAAAATCATTCCCCCGAAATAATTAATTCGAGTGAGAATCGAACAAACAGCCGTCTGTTTTACAGCTCACCCTTATATTTTATAATCTTTTAAAATAATTTTTCCTAATTAGGTTAAGCATAAACAATTTAAAAAAGTAACCTATACCGCTATAAACCATATTATTTCATTATTTAAAAAAAGAACAAGGCCTCGGGTCCAATGTGGTTAAAAAAGCTTTATACTTTTGACGGTTTGTGGTCACTTTTCACCATATTGAATCGTTTGAAATATATATTTTTTTATTTCAAGAGAATTGAGGCACTGATGCTGCTGCATAATGTCTACATTTTATGGTACATATATGTCAGTAAACGCTATAAATTTTATCAAGTAAAAAAAATCGAAGTATTAAATCTGTACAATAAAAATGGATACATTTTATATTTGAAAGATTAGTAATCCGCTTTGTCTTATAAGACCTGGGAAATAAGAATAATCATACCTCCATAATTGGAATCGAACCCACAACCATTATGACAATGTCCATTGTGACACCATAGTACTTTGCATATAAATATTAAAAAAAAAAACAAATAAAACGACTGATCATCATGTGCACAAAAACGTTAATCGCTTAGATAATAAAGCCCAACCGGATCCAAGTCCTTGGCCGTGAACTGGCAGACAAAAGAACGCGCTCGAATAGACGTGGTATATTATGATTGTGGAAAAATATACGGGTATTTTTAAGCATCTTCACATAAAATGGAAGAGGTTAAGTCGACGAAGATAAATTCATGCAATGTTTTCTTTCAACTTCACGCTGTATTCTGCATATAGCAGAGTAGACGGAGGGAACCTAACACACTCCGTTCTCCACTCTCCACCGAATTTTCAAAAGGTTTTAAGATAAATGGCAAAAATCAACCCCAAGTGGGATTTGCAAGCATAAACGTCATAATATAAAGATAATATTACTTTCTTATCTCAATATTAGTACAATTCATTTTGAGGAAAAGAAAATAATACAATAACAAAGTAAAAAGAGTTGGTACGGATCAATCGTATGTGATGTACGGTGTTATAGAATAAAAAGAATACGCAACTAAGTATCCTACAAACAACAGAATAGGGAACTGGGAACCTATAACATCCCGTTCCTATTAAAACACTTCTGTTCCCCACTTTCCATTGATTTGTGGTGGGATCACGTATTGAGTGACGGAACTCAACGCTGCACTTTGCCTCGTCACCAGAGCAAAGAAATAGAAATATTGAATATTTAATTCTCCCGAATGGCAATCGAACACATAACCGTTGTGTTGACAGTCGCAACCTTGTGCCCCTGTGGCACGGTGGCCTAAAATAGAAGATGGATGATGATAATGAAAAATATTCTAATATATAAAATAGTTGTTGATTTAAAAATTAAATATTATTTATAATTAAATATTAATTATAACAAAAATATTTAGGTATTCTGGCTTTATAAATGGCGAATGATGGTATTTATAAGATGTAGTGAGCTTTATTAAAATTGTAATTTAAATTATAATTTTATATTTTTGTATTAAGCAATCTGTTTTAATTACTTTTCTCACAATTAGAATAACAAAATATGTATTTAAAAATAATAAAGTACAATGTCGAATGAATAACGTTTCACAATAAAGCTGAGTATCTGCGTGCCGAAGCCAAAATATCGATTAGAGCCGCGCGCAACGCGCACTTCCCGCCAAAATTTGACATTTACCGCAATTTGACACTATGCCGAACTTAAGTAAAATAGAAATGTCTAAAATGTTTTTCTTAAAGTATAGATAATTTTTTGTTCTTCTAATACTTATAATACAATCGTAACAGATCGGTGTCTGTAGTTGGAAGATATTTTAAAAAACTGAAGTCAAAACAATGATTTTAAAAGTTTTTGTCTGTTTTAGCGTTTGTTATTGATTTAAATGTGGTCTTCACTATTGGAAAAGCTTGCTAGAAAGTATCCCTTAACATATAGGGTCTATTTTATTACAGCCGGTTCATAAATAAAAAAGTTATATCAATTTAAAATACTTAGTTCGACAAATTTGCTTATTGCTATAATAGTTATTTTATACAATAGTTATGTTTTACTGAATTGACTGATTCTTTAGATATCAATTTGTATGAAGATAAAATACCGAGATTTCAAGATTTTGGATCGGGGCCGGCGTTTATAAGGTAAAAACTGCGCTTGCTGTGCACGCGTACCTACCATCTACCTACATACAAATAAATTTCCAAAAGGCGCAGTGGGGGCACAGGGGTTGTGTGACTTCGAAAACGACAGATGTGAGTCAGTTCCCACACGAGGAAATGAATGATAATTTATTATATTTTGAATATTTATTTACTTTTATATTCCAGGTGTCGGGCCAAAGCATTGCAACCGACAGCAATGCTTCCAGAATTCGGCGGAAACTGGGGAACAGAGTATTTTAAGACTAGGTTCTCTCAGCCTAACCTGCTGTGTGCGGGATACAGCGAATCTGATTTGATTTGATTAGATTTAATATTTTATTTCTACGTTTTGGTAACAATTCAAAGCGTGGCGTTGATTTCTGCCCGTCAATACGCAATCCCTCGAAAATTGCGCGGCATTCTGCATCCTGTGATATATGCGGGATATAAGATATAGCGTAGCGTAGCGTAAAGCTGAAAAGTAAACAAATTACTATTTAGCTACATCTGTACATATTATTAAAATAATTATATATATATATATATATATATATATATATATATATATATATATATATATATATATATATATATATATATATATATATATATATATATAATTTTACATTTTTGTCTGTCTTTCTCTCTATTTATCCGTGCTTACCGCAGGACCAGCCGAACCGATTATTATGGGACTAACACTGAATATTGAATCTTTAGTTTGCAATGTATTGTTGTTTAATATTGTTTGTAAAGTATTTTTATATGGTGATAGAAAAATCGAGATTATATGATTACAAAATAGACCGAAATTTTAAGATTTACGATTCTCCAATATAAGTTGATACCCTCTCAAGCAGCCACGTTGTGCTTGAAATTTCACAATAGTAGATAGAGATTTGTAGAGCAATATATAATTTATGTCTTTTTATCGCGAGCAATATATAATTATTTACCCGGAATTTTTGCGAAGTTTATGTTGGAAAAAATATTTGTAAAAACAAAAACCCCGACTGCATAAAACTAAAAAGAAAATAAACAAGTCCAATAGTTTATTAGGATTTACAGTCGGGACCTCTTTAAATTATGCGGGGTTCCTGGTAAAGATTTTATTGATAGAAGAATTACTTATAGATCCCGACTGTTAATCCTAATAAACTATTGGACTTGTTTATTTTCTTTTTAGTTTTATGCAGTCGGGGTTTTTGTTTTTACAAATATTTTTTTAATTTTTACTTTTTTGTTAGAATTCATTATAATCATGATATACCTTTTTGAAATCCTCGTAGTAAGCTCTTGAATTTGAGACCCATATTGTGGTATTCGAAACGAATTTTTTTTTATTCACTAAGTCCAATGGCGTCCCACAACCGCCATGATTGTTTTTATTTAACGTCACCTATCTAAGAACACTTGGGCTGCTAATACGAATCTAACGATACCTCAATTATGTAAATCCGTTGAGCGGTTCTGGAGATATGAGGTAATAAAGAATATTACATACATACAAGATACGCGCGAAAAACATAACCCTTCCTTAGCAGTCGGGAAAAACTAGGTTTGCAGTTTGCGCGCAGTTACGGTTTACTAATAAAACGTAGCCAAAAGATATGTGCATTTATGAAATTTAGGACGAAGTGAGATCTTAAAATACAAATAAAGTAAAAATACGAAAAGCAAAAAAAATATAGTACTTCATAAAAAAAAAATTACAAACATATATTTGTAGTCATTTCATACTAAGAAAGTATATATACTTACCAAACCTACCCGCAAACTTATGTTTCTTAACTTTATTCGCCGGATCATCAAAACCTACAAAGTAACGTACGCGCACAGCAGGGTAAGCAGAGGGAACCTAGTGTTAAGACACTCTGTTCCTCACTTTCCGCCGAATTCTGGAGGCATTGCGTGTTGAATGGCGGAACTCAACGTCGCGCTTTGCCTCGACACTAGAGCGAAGAAATGAAAATATAAATAAATATAGAGCGAAGAAATGAAAATATAAATCTGGGGGCACGGCAGTGCCCCCGCCAAGTCGAGCAAAAAAAAGCGGCACGGCCGTACCATACTTTTCTCGAAGCAATTCAGGCGATTTTCGACCCCTCTATAATTTCGTTGTGGATAAAACAAGAAACCTGAATTTTCAGTAACTAATCAGGCATTATATAAACACGGTATATTTAAAATTTCACTCAATTTGAACCAGTAGTTTAAGAATGACAACTTGTTAAAGTTTTTAAATTTTGTCACTCACTGACTGACTCACCGATCATCAAAAGTCCAAGGCACTTCTAGCAGACATAGAAGCTTCAAATTTAGAATACAAATAGAGTTTAGTGTCTTAATCATGGGAAAACTTAAATATTTTGTAATTTCGGTCCAGTTTTCCAAATACACCAACTGCATGAATAACTTTGTAATCCCATATAAATGTATAGGATTACAAGGTTACATATGCAGTTAATGAATCATTATTACTGTATAATAGAAAATAATCAGTGTAGATAGGTACCAAAAAAGTAAGACTTTACAAAAAGAAGTGAGATGCCATCAAAAACATCCTGTAAAAAAACCCAAGTCTCGCAGCTCAGTGTTTCTACCGTAAAAAGTTGTGAGATCCATGTAATACCAAGTCGGTTAATCTATTTAGTCTCTACTTAAAGGACCTTCTGTCTTAAGTTATTACATAAGTTATTATCATGAAAATATTAAAAATATTTTACGTTTTAAACAAATAGATCGACTTGGACATCGCATGATTTGATTATTAGTATGTATCACACTATCACACTACACAGCACGACGGGCCAGCAACCGAATTCCTCACCAGAGTCCTTCCGAATATGATGTCTATTATGTCTTTCGACAGGTTGTGTTTTCATGCGATGTCCAAGTCGATCTATTTGTTTAAAACGTAAAATATTTTTAATATTTTCATGATAATAACTTATGTAATAACTTAAGACAGAAGGTCCTTTAAGTAGAGACTAAATAGATTAACCGACTTGGTATTACATGGATCTCACAACTTTTTACGGTAGAAAGACTGAGCTGCGAGACTTGGGTTTTTTTACAGGATGTTTTTGATGGCATAAATATTTAATTTCCTCAAGTGGGGATCGAAGTTACAACCGATTGGCCTCTTTCGCCCAATATTAATAACCTATATCCAACGTCAATCTTAGATTGTTTTATATATCTATCCAATCTAGAGATTGGGCATTTGTGTACAATTGATTTAAAAATAAAGTCTCGCTGAGTTTCTTGCGCCGGTTCTTCTCAAGTCTGAGGCATTAACTTTAGTGAACTAGTGATACATTATTTGACGTTAAAAAAATGAAGCATGTAACTTCTTATTTTAAATAAAATTATTTAACTTTGATTTTATAAACCAGTGGTGACTCATCGGGACGGCCTCTGACTGTACTGTGGGAATGATTATATGTATAAAAATTTTAAATAAATAGACTTTGAGCTTTTTGAAGAAACAATATTTCATTAAGCTATTTGGCTCTTAAATATAGGCATTTTTATTTTATCTACAGTTGTATTTATATACCGAATATTGACTTAAAGAACATATACATATATTCTCGAATTTTCAGTTATTAAAATAATAGTACTAATATATTCCTTTTTTAAAAAGCGTGTAAGGTTTGAACGTAGCGAAATTTGAGCCCGTACCTCTTATTTATCGTTCGAACGCTCTGACCAATAGGCCATACGTTCTCATCAAGTCTAGACATAATTCTTATACACGCGCTTGCAAGTTATTTATATTATTAGCATCTTTTAGTTGTCTAAGCGTCCAAGTTCCATTCTACTAGGAGCCTATTAAAACTAAAAAAATTTTTTTGTTACTTAAGTGTGGAATAGTACTTTAAAAATATTATTTTTATTCCAGGTTAATTTCGGCGATGTGTTCATTCCACCAGGCCTCGATCCTCCCAGACCTCGTGTTCTACCTGAATTCAAACGGCTCGCTCACGGCCTCAGGTCTGGGAACATAAGTGTCTTAGACGCTAAAACGTTCTACATTCCTAACTTACATTACGATGGAGCTGGTCCTGATGCTTACTTTTGGGTTGGCAACGGGAGTGAGCCCAATCCTTTTGGAACTAAAGTAAGTAGATAAGTAAGTAGGTAAGTAGATAATAGATATGAAATCTTAATTTTGTGAAAAATAATTTTCGATAAAGTTAATTAATTTTATTTTGTTCATCTAATTATATTATCTTTGCTTACACAACAAAAAAATAATGTAGAGATAAAAAGTAATAAAAAAAAATATGATACTAAACAAGTATATGTTTCAATTACGTTTCAATTGAGTTACCGGGCATTTCATAACCGAAATATATCTTGAAAGTTACTTTTACAAAGGTTAAAACTGATTGAAATAACAATGGTCTAAATACTATTTGAGTATTTTCACTCGATCTTTCATTTTCTGTCCTTTTTTGGGATATTGACTTTCGTATTAAATTAACAACTTTTCCTTTTAAGTAGATTTAAGGTCTAGAACTGTTAAATGTATCCCTTACTTCTACTTACTTTTAAAAAAAAACACATTAAATTAAAACAAAACATACGTTTTTCCAGGTACCAAACGAAATGGGTTCCCTCAACCCACTCCGCGGCTACCAAGGTGAGGACATCGAGATAGTGTTGCCCAACAAGCTCACTGCGTACGACGTGGACTGGCTGGCGGTGTGGTGTGTCGAGTATCGACACAACTTCGGACATGTGTACATCCCTAAAGATCTCGATGTGCCGCCGGCTTTGGGGCAGACGAAAATCACTGTAAGTTTTTTTGGGTCATTATTGGTTTACCTTTTTAATTTTGCGGGAGTTTTGGGATATTTTCATTAATTAATTTTAAGTAGATTTTTAATTATATATGAAAGTGAAGCGCTAAGGCTAGGTGTGGCGTATGGGCGCTAGCGTGCGACTGAAAACGGGACAAGTTGTGGGTTCAAATCCTACTCAAATAAATGAAATATTTCATATTTTCATTAAATATTTAAGGTAACGGGGTAAAATGCGGCGTTGAGTTCCGTCACACATAATGCAATATCTCTAGAATCCGGCGGAAAGTGGGCAACGGATGTGTCTTAACGGGAAGGGAGTGTATTAACACTAGGTTACCATGTTCACCTGCTATGTGGGGAATATAACGTGAAGCAAAAAAAATAAAATGGAAAGTGCCTTACATCTGATTATTCTTGGCGTAATTTGCATAATATAACATATCTGTGAAGATAAAACAATGTTGAAAACAAGGAGTTAAACAAAATTAAGCCTTTGGATATATGTTAGTTCATTAATACTGAACTTACATAAAGCTTTTAGATTACAGACATTTTATGCTGGAACGATCTTCCAGCAAAAAAAAAAATTCTGTAATACTCTTTTACTAAAGAGACTCCGAAATAATAAAAAAATATAAAAATACTCCCTAAAAACGATTTGAACCCACGATTATCACGTTTATACTAAAGCATGTTGGTTTCGGGTCTTTATTAACATATTACAAGATTAATAAACTCTTTTTAACAGCCGATCTTTTTAACCGAGAATGGATAATGTAACTAACTTTCATTAATTTTCAGGTTAAAACAACAAATCATTCATCTAATATATTAAAAAATAATAAAAAAACGACACCTAGGCCTTTTATTTCAATATTTGATTGGTTTAAATTTTAGTTTTATTAATCTTTATCTGTTTAAATAGTTTATTTTCATTTTATGTGCAGATTATTGTTAATTAATTTTAAAAAATACAGATTAAATAATATTTTTACGTCATGTTCTTTCTTCATTTATATTTTTTTTTAAGTTAGTAAATAATTTAAACTATAAGTATTAAGCACTATAATATAACAAACAACTATTTTAACATTTCTAACATTACTCTGTGCGATATTTTTCCACGCTTTCCCTGGAATTTGCTTACTTACAATTTACAGCCAGCCTGGTGGTATAACCCGGTAAGTGCTATAATATATATATATATTTATTAATAATACCGATTACTAATATTTTAATATATACTAATAAAATATATTTTTTATATGAAACCTTTTTTATACCTATACGTATTTGGAAACCGGACTTTTCGATCAATTTGAGGACTGTAATACTAAATGACGGTGATTAATCCTGTTATTAAAACATATTTAACATAGCAGGACTTGAAAACTATCCTATTCTAAAGTTCATTATAGTCTTTTAAACTGTTTATGTTACATAATCATTTACTTTTTATGTTACATAATATATTTTTTTAGATATATGCACGCATGGCGCATAGGAACGTAATATTTTGAAGATTTTTAAGTACAAACAAAATATTTCAAACAATTGGCTTTAAAATGATGCAATTAACTTAAATATTATTAAAATTACAATCACGTACTGTTATCTCTAAAATGATTCATGGTTGCGTATATCTATGCTGTATGGGACTTTCTACTATATTTTTTTTAACTTAATGAAAGTGCTTCAAAAATATCTTTTATATATACCTATACATGTTATTTGTTTATCTTGCAAAGATATTTCTTAAGCATTAAACTATAAAAAATATATAATTTTGATGAATGACAACGATTTAATCGTAATAAAAAATAAAATTTATATAAGATTTTCAACAAACAAGGCAAATTTCAGACAAGCTCGACCACTTCCCAAACACCTTTCAGTGCTACTAACAATTGCAAAGAGATTTTGGACAAGCGGCTACAAGTCAGGTGGGAAATACAGGTAAATATTAGAACACTTTTAACTTTATTATCTCTTTCCTATTTATTATAAATAAAAAATTTAATCATTCATATATATTTTGTTTAAATTTACATGATAGACAAAGGTAGGTATTTGATATGACATTTTATTTGCAAAAGGTTATAAAATATAATAAATTATATATTATTGATAAAAACTTTTTATGTTAATTGAAATTGGTATCTCATGAAATAATTAGTGTTTTAATTTCCATTTACAAGCGAGTGATTACGAGAGATGTAAAAAGGTAAAAACAAAAAAAATGCTGGAATTGAAACTAATAATGTGTTTATTTATAAGTGAAATTGTGTATAACATTTATATTAAAGATAGTTCTTGGCTTTTTCCTTAATAGATATGTTTAAAATAAAATAAAAAAACAATAATAAAGGAGATATATGACGTAGAAATGAATGGAAACGGTCGAAGGTTCGATTCCTATTCGGCAAAAGCTTATATATAAATTATTGTCATTTCCTTTCTTTTATATGACAAAGTTAATTTAATATATCATATTCTCCTCTTGATATGTGAAACAAATAAAAAAAAATCGATAAGGAAATGTTTTACTACTAAGTAATTTTTACCCACCTGAAGAAATGAAGGATTCTTTACGTTTTCTCAAAAATTCAAAATGAAACTTACCCCAAAAATAAGTTTAATATCAACGACCTTGCAATAGCGTTTCAATGTAACCATGGTAATTGGGGGTTCGACCCCTATTCGTGATCGAATACTCTTGTAGGACAAAGCGCGGCGTTAAGTCTTGCGTATTACGTAGTAAAGTACGTTTTTTTCCGCCAATCCGCAGGGAGATCACGTACAAATAACGCTGTCCGCTCGCCTCCGCAACGAGCAGTACATGTCGTTCGGTCTGTCGGGCGCGGAGGGGCGCGCCGCCATGCTGGGCGCCGACGTGGTGGTCGCTTATTGGGATACTAAGTAAGTGGTGGTCAACAATTATAGATTGAGGTAGTGGCGATGCGATATAAAGTTTAACTGAGACGTGATGATTATGGGTTCGGTTTTCATTCGTGAAAGTGAGTTATTTTCGTTGTCTCGCTCTTATAATGCACGTCGTTGAGTTCTGCCACTTAATGAGCAATGTAAACTATATGCAGGATATACCGTAAATTTAAAAAATCATACAACTGAGCAAAACCCTGGTATTATGAGTAAATTCTGTCTATTCAGTCTACAAATAAATATACAAAAAATGAACTGTATACAGGTGGAAATGTCAGCGCTCCTTTTACAGGGACTGCATATAGGGTAAAATATTTCAAACCCATACCTAAAGAAATTAATCAAGATAACTCAACAGTTTAGATGTAGAATTTTTTTTCATTTCACGATGTTTATCCATACTGTATTTCGTGTGACGCAGTTACGCAAAGATGCGAATAACGTAAACGCATACTACTACAAAAATACTACTAAACGTTAAACAACTTTGAACTTTGACGCCAATATCTACGACTCTATTTCGGAATGAGGCGTATGCGGCGGTTTCCCTTTGATAGGTTTATGGATGCGTGCGTCGTTATTAACAAATGGCATTTTATATTACAAGAATAATTTTATTATTTATTTTGTTTGAAAAAAAAAACTTTCATTTTAAAAAAAATGTTTTTGTAGTTAAAACTGTGGTTTCATTTAAAGCGGTGCTGACACTTCCAGCCTGTATAAGTGCAATATCTATGTATAACATTTTTTCCATTAGATTAAATTTTTATAAAACCTATCCATTTCTTTTGCATAAAATTACAATGTCCTAAAAAAGTTAACATAATTACAGAACAAATCAACCTAAAGTGTCGGACTATTCCATCTCCCACTTGGCGCAGTGCGACGGGGAAAGGGGAGTGTGTCCCGACGCGAGGGTCGGCGGTTCAAACGACGTTGTTATAGGTGTGTGTATTAAATAAATTCATTAGTTGTTCATCAACTATATCAACTATATATGAATTTAACTACGAGTCTTAGAGGTTATAAGGTTATTTGATTAGACTGGACTTATAAATATAGCAGTTAAAGTCATAAGCAAAAAAAGTCACAAGTTTAGGAACATTTAAAAAAAAAATTATGATTTGTGAAAATCCGTTTTCCTATGTTTGGTACCTAAGGCAATACTCATCGTTAAAATTATCTTCTATTTACATATAATAAAACAAAAAACTCATAAAGAATAAAATTCTTGAAATTCACTCTGGTGTTGAGATAACCAAACCAAGCAAAATCTCATACTTAAAATCAAACAAATAATTTAAAAATACAAGTGAAGACAGATGTAAGATTATCGGTACTTCTAGAGACGAGTAAAATTTTAATAATCTTATGCATTTCCTAAAATTCCAGTGTCCAGAAAAAAATGTGTAATATAAAATATTGTATTGTTGTTTTTTTTTTTCAGTGTCTGGCCAACAGCATGACGGAATAACAACAATAACATACAAACGCCCGCTCGCCGCCACCGAGTCCCGCGACAAGGAGATACTTACTACTCGCTCTCAATCTGTTATCGCCGCTTTTGGTAAGGAAACTATGTTTCTTTTACTTCTTTCTTTTAGCTTCACGCTATATCCCGCACAGACCAAGTAGGTAGGTAGTGTTAAGACACTTAGTTACCATTAAGGCACTTCCGTTTCCTATTTTCTGCCGAATTTTAAAGGCTTTGCGTGTTGAGTGGCGGAACTGAACGCCGCGCTTTGCCTCGTCATCAAAGTGAAGAAGTGAAAATATTAAATATATCCGTTCCCCGAGTGAGAACTGAACCGGCCACAAAAACATTACAGTCACACGCTAGTGCCCACTGGCCCGCGCCACAACGACCTCGAAAGAACTATTCCATCTAAATTTATTACATCTAAATAATTCCCAGGTCCTCTCAACTCTCGGTATGAAGCTAACGCCCATTCCTTCATGGATACTACAAGAAGTGATGTACAATTGGACTTTGGCGCACAGGTATGTTGTTCAAATTTTTGCATAAAAAAATAAATTATACATATGGATGAGGGTAGTTTTTAAGTTATTTTTCAAAGAATTATAGTAAATTTATTCTATTGGTGTTATATATATTAATTCTGAAAGTTACTTAATTAGATACTAAGTAGATTTTTTATTATATTATATTAGATTAAATTTGTATATTATGAATGGAAACTGCACCTCTTAAAACTACCCAAGAAGTGCGGGCTTGGACGGTTTTTCAGGAAAAGATCTAAAATCTACATATTTGCGGTTAAATCCTAAAATTTACTACAATTAAAGTCTTAAAAGGGGGCAAAATTTGGTATTAAAACCGCTTGTTCAAGTGAGGTATCAGATGAAAGGGCTCTGGCTAAGTTAGGCTTGAATTTCGGAAAAAAAGCTCAAGACCGCCAATTTTTGTATGGAACTCTCGGTGGGCGAGCCCGACTTGTGCTTGTCTAGTTTTATGTCGTAAATGTGAGAGTTTGCTTAGCCACGATTCAAAAGGAATTCAATGTATATACATGTTAGCCTGGCGCAAGCACGAAAACCAACGAATACGTTTCTTCGGAAGTGTGCCAGACCGCGCGAGTCCACTCGTCAGTGCTTCGGAAAAAAAAGCTAGGTCCCAGAGCTGTATCTCTAACCGTTCCAAAGATAGCTTTTCGATAATTAAATCCCACTCAGTCACCCTCATTAAGCCCCCGCCCGGCCTTATCGCTCACTTCCCCGAATTGCTAGCGACGTACTACGTCACAGTGTTGCTGTCGCTTTCTTGCATTACGCATCACCTAACGACGCCACAGTGCCTCTGTCTCTTTGTCGCTATGTTGACTAATACTTAACGCCATTTCTCTCATTTTAGTCAAAGCGTCAGAAAACCACGATACAGTACAATATTGTATGCTAGAACCCGCGATATTAAATCGCTTTCTGCAAATGATTTTCTTGTTACAATCTTTATGAATTTATTTAGTCTAAATACTTTCATTGTATTTTTTATTATACAATGTTTTAAATAATGGTGCGCCGGTGAAACAACATATATTTTTATTAAAAACTTTAAATTTAATATATATTTTTTTATAAAACCTAAATTAATATATTTATAAAAACTATATATTTATAAAAACTAAATACTTCTATTGTATTTTTTATTATACAATGTTTCAAATAATGGTGCGCCGGTGAAACAATAATTACTTATTTATTCAAAAATTATATAAATTATACTTTCAAAACACAAAGACTAAATGAATTATCTTACAAAAAATTTTACTTTGTTTTTTATTTGTCATTGTGGAATTCAGTTTCACTTTCCCAAAGTAAATAAAAAGAAATTAGGATTTTTTTAAAGACGAGAACAATGGAAATTTTTTTATTGAATTTGTTGGATTACGATCAAAAATGTATGCAATGAGTGTTGAAGATCGTACTATCACCAAAGCTAAAGGAGTTAATAAAAGTGTAACTATGAAATTAAATGTTAGTGACTATAAGTCATGTTTATTTCAGAAAAAAAATATAGCTTGCTAAAATGTATAGATTTAGAAGTATCAAACCTATTATATTTACACAAAAAAATAGACTCTCTGAACGAGTTCTTTCAAGAACCTCCAAAGAAGAAAAAGACAAAACTCCGTTTCGTCATCAGTGTGGTGAGCAACGAACGATAGTACCTCGTACCTTACTACCAATGAAGATGATGGATCCAGTGCAACACATCTCGTAAAAATTGAGATATTTGAATTGATAAACTTTATTGGTTATAATATACCACCGGAGGAGCACTGCAAACATGCAGACTTGAGTGTCAATTTAAATTGACACTCAAGTCTATCTAAATTAAATAAAACGACTAAATATTTTTTTTTTATCAGCTTCACGCTGTATCCCGCACACGGAAGGGTAGGCAGAGGGAACCTAGTGTTAAGACACTCCGTTCCCCACTTTCTGCCGAATTCTGGAGGCATTGCGTGTTGAGTGGCAGAACTCAACGCCGCGCTTAACCTCGATACCAGAGCGAAGAAATGGAAATATAAATTTAAGTAAATATTTCATCTCCTCAAATGGGGATCGAACCCACAACCAGTCCGTTTTACAGTCACACCTTGTGCCGCTGCGCTACGACTGGCCTCTAAATAAATTATTTTTACTTAAATTTTACTTCGTTTTACTTTTCATTTGAAAACGCATGTAAATAAAACCAAAAAAAAATTTTTTATACATTAGCATTTATTATAATAAATAATGGTTAATACATTTTTTTTCACATAATGTTATTCTTGTTTAAACTATTATAAAAGATTGAAACATATCGTTCAACAGAAGATCATTTAATTTTTTTTTTATCTTTAGTCATTTTAGTTTTCATGGCTTCGGATAATTTATTTAAACTACTATAGCCAGTTGTAACAAGAAAATCATTTGCAGAAAGCGATTTAATATCGCGGATTCTAGCATTCAATATTGTACTGTTTCGTAGTTTCTGACGCTTTGAAGGAAGCGACTTAATATCGCGGGGCCTAGCATACAATATTGTACTATATCGTAGTTTTCTGCCGCTTTGACTAAAATGGGAGAAATTGCGTTAAGTATTAGTCAACATAGCGACAAGGAGACAGAGGCACTGTGGCGTCGTTAGGTGATGCGTAATGCAAGAAAGAGACAGCAACACTGTGACGTAGTACGTCGCTAGCAATTCGGGGAAGTGAGCGATAAGGCCGGGTGGGAGCTTAATGAGGGTGACTGAGTGGGATTTAATTAATAGAAAAGCTATCTTTGGAACGGTTAGAGATACAGCTCTGGGACCTAGCGCAATCGATTCAAATGGGCTATTCCTTTTTTTTTTTGAAGCACCGACGAGTGGACTCGCGCGGTCTGGCACACGTCCGAAGAAACGCAAAGTAGTATGTACTGGTTGGTCTGGCGTTTGCGCCAGAACCAACGAATACTTTAGTTTACCTATAACAAGTGTAATGTGGCTCGTTCACAGAACGAGCGGTCGTGCGTGGGGCTGGCGGAGACGGCGGCGGGCGCGCCGGCGGCGTGGGCGCGGCGCGTGCTGGCGGGCCTGCGCAACTTCACGGCGCGCATCGGGCCCGCCGCCGGCCGCCGCGGGTACACACCCATCACTGGTGCGTGAAAGTGGAAATCTAGTGTTAAAACACTCCATTCCCATTAACATACTTCCATTCCCACCATTGACCTCCGTTTTCCATTTTAAACCCTTGTAATCCTTTTTTCCCCTATTTCCCCTTTTGAACTACGGTCTACGAGTTTAAGGTTTCTTGCTAAAATAATATTTTTAAATCATTTTACATTAATAAATAGTACAGTACTATATTGTACAATGTTCATAATTATGTAAATAATGTAAAGTTTTTATTTTTTTATTTCATGCAGACAATGATATCAATAATGGATTATCATCATACGGTAAATTCTATATGAATAATTTAATACATCTACTATGAGAATTATTCTCGTAATCTATTATTATGACAATAATTTTTGAACATAAGTTAAAATACAATGTTGGATCAAAGATGGACAGAAAATTGAGAATAGAGTGGGCACGAAATTCACTCTATCTTTTTATACGGGGAAGAGCTATTTATTATATATAAATATTTGTAAAATTTAAAAAAATATCAAGAGTTTTTTTTTAAATATCAAGAGTTTTTATATTCTATAACTATTTATATATATTTTTTAATATTTTACGAATATTTATTACATTTTTAAGGTAATTAAGCAATGGTGGACTGACTTATTTCATTTCCTCGTTCTGATAACAAGGAAAAGCGCACACATAGATGTGAAAGTTTGCGTATCCGTAATGTCTAGAAAAAAGAGCAATGCGTGGGGAACGGAGTGTCTTAACACTGCTATATGTTTGAAACAGCATGAAGATAGAAATAGAAGTTTTAACATATACTTTAATTGTGTTGACTCTTCTTCTTCGTCGTCTCGCTCTTGGTAGCTGTCGTGGTCGTCGCTGTAAACGTGAGTGGCCCTCCTGCCTGGTACACTCGTGGAGAGGACCCTCACTCATTACGTATATAACAATACTAAATATTAAATAACTTCTTAGGCCACCCATCATGGGGCATAGCGTGGTACATCAATGACCAGCTCATTCCCGAGCTGTATGTGGAGAGAGGGAACACTTACACTTTCCTGGTGGAGGGGGGTGACGACAGGACCAATCCTGCTAAGTGAGTTTTTTCTCCGTTTTTTATAGAAAAAGATTGTTGCTGTTTTGTGACTATTATGTTATACATATTTTAGCGTAAATTAGGAAAATTTTATAATTTACCAAGAAGAAGACCCCCACGATCTTAATGGAATACAATATTGATTTTGTATTCGAATATAATAATTGAAATAATCTTAATATGGTGATAATTATGAATTGTAGCTTGAAGGTATATATTTCTATCTTTCTACCACAAGTGTCTCTTCCACTTTCACACAAAAACTACTGACCGGATTTATATGAAACTTCACAGTGATATAGCTTATACGTCAGAATAACACATAAGACTAAACTTATGTAAATATTTAGGGGCCGTTCAAGTATTACGTAAGCAGTTTTTTTGCAATTATTGACCCCCCCCCCCCTCCCCTATGTCATTAAAAATAAGCAATCCTCTTACCCCCTCCCCCAATGCTTACGTAAACATTGGTATATACATTTTTTTAAAGTATTTTTTTATTGATATTTTATTTGTATCTACATATAAAAAAGGACATGTTCCCACTGACTGAGGTAAGACGCACGCACATCCGTCACCGCTGATAGTAGAAACGTGAAATTTGGAGAGATTTATATTTTCAGATTTTGGATTCATTAAGAAGGGAATTTGAAAATTTTTAACCCTAAAGGGATGAAATAGGGTTTGTATGGAAAAAAATTAAATCAGCATCGATTTTTATAAAATTTTAAATTTAGACTCTTAAAAATATTTCATTGAACACGTGTTTTATATTTATTTTAATTAAGGGTGCAAATAAGGTCTTGAAAGTTTGTATGGAAAAATCCTTAAATCGTCACAGATTTTTATAAAATTAGAAATTTAGACAAGAGTCTAGGGAATGGCACATTATCAAGAGATAATGTGCCATTCCCGCTAAATAGATATAATAAACTTATATATTATAATATAAAACTAATAGTTATATCGTCTACCATATATACGTCTTCCAAATATAGCCATAATATACATGAAAAAATAAATAACTTCTGCTTACGTAATTACTAGCTAAACCCCCCACCCCCCATGTCAACAAAAATAAGCAAACCCAAGACCACCCCGCCCCCCTACAGTGCTTACGTAATACTTGAACGGCCCCTTAGTATAATTTGGCTAAAATATAACAATAACACTAAAAGGGCGAACCCGCCCGTGAGTCACTAGTTATTTATATACAATATTTTTCAGGTTCCACCCGTTCTACATAAGCGATTCGTCAGAAGGAGGTTTCGGTCAAAAGAAACCAGAAGAGCAGAGAAAACAGAGAGTGTTCGCGGGCGTCGCGTACGATAATGAAGGATATCCTTATCCTACTGCTGGTAATTGTACTATATTTAGTTTCACGCTTCTTGAAAAACAAACGCGTACTTTTATATGTACATACCTACTAATATAAATAATAGTATTCGTATTTAATAAATCGTCTTGGCGTAGCGATTGACTATAAAGGCGGCGGTTGTAGGGTCGAATATCACTCGGAGGAATTAATTTATTTTCATGACCTCGCTCTGGTAAGACAGAGTGCTGCGTTTTTGTACTGTATCATGTGCTATAGCGTATTAAAATAAAAGTCAATTGACTTTATATATTATAAAGGGAAATAAACAGTACAAGACAACACCGCTTTAGAAATAAACTACTTAATAGAATTTTAGCAAATCATGTTTTTATATTTATGAAAATAAAAGAAATAAAATGTTGTATTTATGGGTTCAAATCTAACTTAACATTCTTTTTCAGTTCCACTGTTTGTTCAAGCATTTTGTAATGCATTATATAGTGTACAATAAGGAGTAAAAAAAAATCTTTTTACTTTTTATTTCACGCTCTGTCCGTTCTACGCAGACAGTACCTAATATCAAAACACTCCATTCTCTACTTTCCACTAAAGTGTGACTCTAAAATCGACTGGTTGTGGATTTGATCCCCACTCGAAGAGATAAAATATTTACTTACATTTATATTTTCATTTCTTCGTTCTGGTGTTTTGGGAAAGTGCGGCGTTGAGTTCCGCCACTCAATACGCAATGCCTCCAGAACTCGGCGAAAAGTGGGGAACGGTGTGTCTTAACACTAGATTCCCTCTGCCTACCCTGCTGTGTGTGTGATACAGCGTGAACCTGATTTAATTTTGATTTTTATACGATCCCCGAGTGCGTTCAGATCTACAATCATCACTGTGCCACTACCATACTGACCTATTTTTACAAAATTTTCTATTTTTGTACATATTAAATATTTTTATAAAAAAAGTCCCACATACATATTTATTTATAAATCAACAGTTGGTAGATACTGTGAATGGACACACAAGACAATCGATCGAGCGGAGACTTCGGAGACCTTCGAGGAGTACATGGAGACTCTGCAGCTGGAGTGCAACGAGGGTGAGCCGGCGCTCCTCAACTGGACTGTGGCGCATGAGACACCTGATTTGGTTTATTATCAGGTACGTTATTAACTATCACACTAACATTCTAATACTATGAACTTTGCGAGGACGGATGTTTGTTACGCTTTCACACAAAAACTACAGAACGTATTAGATGAAACTTTACAGTCATATGGCTGATACATGGCTACAATGGCTTATGTATAATAAAAAAAACAATTTGGCGCGAATACAAGCGGGCGAAGCTGCGTTTACGTTGCTAGTTTATTATATATTAGCTTTCACCTACAGCTTTGCACCCCTGGTCAAATGGAAATAATTGACATTTAACAGTAGTAAAGTCATAAATATTTTACAATGTAAGTGTAAAAACAATTATATGTATCTGTATGTAAACTCATATGTGTACGTTGCCTTATTATATTTCTCATTTTTTTATCGTATTTGTTTTTTTTAAAATATCATCAATAACTTAGGATGTCTCACTTCTTACTGTCATACTTTTTCATTTTCTAATAAAAAAATAAAATTATAATTTTATCGTGTTTAATAATTTAATTAGATAATTATTAATTTGAATAATTATTTATATATTAAGCGAATTACTATAACTAATAAGCAAAAAACTAAATTTCAGTGTTACACCCACAATAACCTCGGCTGGAAAATACACGTCGTAGACCCCGGAACTCCAATACCAATCCCGGGGGATAAAAGCGCTATAGTCAACACCGCTGTCCCACTGCTGTCACTGACAAAGCTGACAATGTCACAGCTAACATTTGTACTGCTCTTGACAGCGCTTGTCAGATAAGAACGTTTCGAAACACGCAACGAGCTCTGCGAATGTCTAAGGAGGATTTATTTAAAAAATATATACTTATTATACTTTTTTACACATTTTATATATATTTATACACTATATATAATGAGTTTGTACACGAATATACTAGAAACGTCTCAATAGAAGTAACGAAGACAATAAATGTTTTTATATCGTATAATATAGTATAATAATAAAAAATAGTTATTTTAGACTATCATATATACATTTTAGGTATTTTATTAAATATTGGACTTTTAATGACAATAATAAAGTGGGGTTTTAAATATTAAACAGAATGGCGGTAATTATTCTACAGTAAAAGTAGTAGACTTAAGTAAATCGAAATAAAAAATGTTTTATATTGAACTAATAAAATTTAAAATAAATAACAATATAAATATTAAATTCGCTGTTAAATGTTGATTGTTTGATATTTACAAAAAACATCGGCCATTTTGTTTATTTTTTAATAAATATAGTAAAACATATATAATATTATGAATATATATATTAATTTTATAACATGTTTGTGATATATCGACGGCAACAGCAGGGCTCGGTTGTTTTGTACAGGTAATGTTTAAATAACGTCAATCAATTCAATTTTTATATCAATCTCATATCAATCATTTAACGCGTTTTGCGCAAGTAAATCTTTTTACATTAGCCTTTGGATACTTTAAACTATAGTACTTAACTAGGTATTGAAAATAAGGTATAGCTATCTTTTTCTGGCAAATTTAATCTGCCATATAATAGAGGGGATAGCAAATACTAAATTTAAAATAAATAAAAGTAGGAATTGATTTCGGCTTCATGAATTTATTCATCAATTCTAGCTACAATTGAAACGTTGACAATAAAATTACTATAATAATAAATATTTTTAGAGTAACGTCCTTGAGAGTAACGTCGTGTGATTGACAATAAGGTAAACGTAAGGTAACTACTAACGTGTATGTACAATTTTATCCACAGTATTTCTAGTTAATAACAAGATTTTTTAAAAATAAAATGGAATGGTAAGATTTGACAATAATTTGACAATAATGTCTCAATAGGTCTAATTGAAATCAAATAATGTTATAATACTTATATACACATATATATGCTTATATACATTTTTATATAATATAATATTTTTCAAATATATATCTAATATAGACATATATAAAAGAG
The DNA here is from genome assembly GCA_021202915.1 of Heliconius himera. Classification (NCBI taxonomy): domain Eukaryota; kingdom Metazoa; phylum Arthropoda; class Insecta; order Lepidoptera; family Nymphalidae; genus Heliconius; species Heliconius himera. Next base: position 120,129 of record JAJHJA010000022.1, on the reverse strand, counting down.
GCAATAAAATTCCCAAAGTTTACTTTTTTTATCAATACATAAAATAACATATAAACAATAATATTCAAGAAAATCAAAAGTGAATTAATTAAAAAAAAAAAAACAAAATCTATATAATTTTTAATAACATAAAGACAATAAATAATTTTAAATTCATTATACAAATTTATAGTTAAAAATGATTTAAATTTTTGTATATTTTTAACTTTAAATGTAAGCTCGAATGAAAAAAATAATGATGACAATAAATGAAGTCTATTCATATTACTATTAAACGTACAATACATTTTTAATAATGTGTAGTTTTATTAAAAAAAAATTGAGTGGAATCTATCTCTAACTAGGATTAATTGTAAGGACATAGATAATAAATAGTAGTGTTTTTAAAGTTTATTAAAGTTTCATTCTTATTTATAATTTAAACACAGTAAAAAATATTCAATGTTTAAAAAAATATGTATTGTAATTTTTTTTAATTTAAATTAACTATGGTTCATGTGATTAAAAAAATGTGGTTTTACTTTTATATAGGAACTATGTATAATTTTTGTCAAAATTGATTTGTATTTAGTTATTTTTATTATGTTTAACATTTTTACACTATTGTAAATAATATTCTTCAGTGGTACCATATCTCATGCTGCAAATATTCCTAAAACATTAAATTTTCACTGTATTCGTAGATAAATTACATTTTGGAATATAAATAAAATTGAATTGTATGAATTATATGAAAAAAATCATTACTTATAATATCTTTGGGTGTTATTTACGACAATAAAATAAATTAGTAACGGAGTTATTCAAAATTTATACTCAATTAAAAACTTTATATTCAATGAAGTAAAATTATCTAAATTTTACCCAATATTATTATTATTGTATTAGATATTTAGAAAAAAAATACAAAAAATGTTAGTATTTAAAAAATAATTCGCATAATTTTACACTTCGTAGTCGTAGATGTTGATGCACAAATTCTGTTTTTAAGATCTTTATTAGAAGTTATAAATTATATAAAAATTTTAGACAATTGAATCATGTTGTTACAAATTATAATTGAAATATATAAACATAATCAAATTAATATATTGAAATATATGGCCTAAAATACACAATGTATGATTTGCTAATACTTACATGTATACAAAACTAGACCGCCATTGAAATACAAGTATAGTACGGTCAACAAGTTGTGGCCTCCCTGAAGTTAGATTTTCTAAACTCTTGCGCGTTGTTCACTTGGGAACAAAATAATCAAACGTAAGAAAAATCCTACAATCAAACCCACACAGCCATCTACGGCTAACTTCATGGCAGCCACGACATGTAGACCGTACTGTACCTTAATATTTTTCATATATAATATATTCATTTATTAATAATAATTAATGCATGTGCTGTTCTTATGATAAAAGAAGATATTAGTGAAACAAAATTATTAAATAATTGCCACTATCAATTTACATATTAATTATGACAGCGATAATTTTTTTGCTTGTGAGAATACCAAATATATTCAATTTGGTACTTTCTCCATATTACTACCAAGATAATACTTTTTTTTATTAGATTTCCATAATATGTTATCGAAGGATGGCTTTTAATTTAAATATGAAATGCTCAAGCAAAATATTAATAATATTAAATTTCTTAAATACTGTTTTCAAAGTAAAAATTAAAAAATATATATAACATAACTTTAATTTATTTGCCAAACAAATTATATAAAACGTCCATTTCATAAAACAGTCATAAATATTCTATAAACAAAGAGTTATTAAAACTTATTTATAAAAAAATATCATTAGGTACATTGTTTTTATATTCAAAATCTAAAGTATTATTGTTGTTATGTTTCATTAAACTCCAATCTCTTTCTGACTTTTGATCACAATTAGAAACGTCAATTAGTTGTTTGTTAATTGGCACAAAAACTGAATAAAGACACATAATAATTAAATACATATTTATTGTCAACTAAACGATAATTACCGTCTTTAAGCGCTACTAAATATATACAATCTGCATACATATGCTCATCTTGTAAATAATTTTATACCATTACCTAATACATACCAATAGTTGCAGTTATTTTAGTAAAAAAAAAACCTGTAGGTAATTTATTATTTTAATTAGCATTGTCTTTTAGTTTATGGTAATATTATATTCAGTATGTATTTTTTTTTATATTATAAAAAAACAGTATGTATATAACATTATGTACCTACGCTAATTTGTACGTTACCATTATACCATTTTGTAAATTCATTATCTAAAAGTTTTTAACAATACATTGCTGTTACTTTATGTATTTATTAAATTTGACAATAAATAACTTCCTAAAGTGTGTGGTTGTTTTTTTTATTTATTCCCATACATACACATATATATTTAATTATTTATTTATATTATACATTTTATATTTTTGTAAAATCCTAACTTTTATTGGCGACTTCGCTCTTGTGTTGTGTTTAAGTTCTATGAAGAGTTTATCACACAGCAGAATATCGCTTGACCGAAAACGAAGTAGTGAGTTCGATCTCTCTAGACTAGGAAATGAATTATATTATTTTCCCACTCAAGTAAAACAAAGCGCAGCATTAAACTCAGCTTAAATTAAAAGAAGCGTTTATTACTAGCCGAACTTACAGTTCCAGGGAACACAAATATCCCCAAAAATCAAGTAAAGAAGTAGGTACATTCATAATGTATCATCTAATTGATCAGGAAGGCATATAGTTAATTTGTATGCGACAAAAATAGGAAAGGCAGGTAAAAACAATGAAATCTCTATAGGTTGCTGAAATATGTCGACCTGTCTAAAACTATCGTTAATTAATGTCTAGTCTACTAACTAATGTCTAGTATTTCGAACGCGTAGTATCATTTTAAATTTGGTATCGATAAGAGAGACTCGGAAAGTGGAGGTGAACGCTAATGCGCATTTAAGGAGCCTAAGTAATTCTAAGTACTACTCCTAAGTTGCTTTTTATAAAAGTACCCATCATACGGTCGCCAAAAAACACGCAATCCTTGAAGTTGAAGTTGAATGATAATTTTTAAAATTCACAGAAATTGATTTTTAGTATTTCTCAGGCAAACGGTAGCGATAAAAACATTATCATTAAAAAGTTTAACTTTAAATTATTTAGTAATCAGTTTGAACGCAGTTATTTCTTAATTATTAAAAGAAAAAGAATAAAACACGGCGTTAAATTTCGCCAGTCCTTACACAATTCTTTGAAATTTTGACGTAAAATCAGAAACACATTCTTGACTCTAAGTTTCTACTTACTTTGGTATGTGGGCAAAATTCTATTATTCAAAATAAAAAGAATATGCTTTTCAAATTAGTACTTTATATCAAATTAACTCATATGCATCTTTTCAAATTATAGCACAATGTTGGCACCCCTGTATTAGTAAATTGACATTTGACAACTGACATTTATATTTTTAATCTACATCTTGTTGACTCACGCTTGTTCACCTGTTTCTTCATTGTTATTTTTCAATTGTTATTATTATATAGAAGAACAAAAAATACCGATAATTATGCGAAACATGTGTCTCAGATAAAAGTTTCATTAGATAATATATTATATTTTTCAACCAAGTGCCTTAAAATTAACATTGTTCGTAAAGTGCTTTAATATACCATTGTTTTTGTTTAAAACTACTATATAAAACAGCAGAATGGCTGAAAAGGTAAGAAATAATTTGAATGAACCTACAAAATATATGCAAACTACCTTGTATTAAATACATAGATTTTAAGCTAGTTTTTATAACGATAATAAAAAAAAGTTACACCTGTCGTTGTCATGTGGGGTTTCTTTTTGGCATGTAACATGAGTGGAAAAAAATTATAGTATTATTTTACTTATTAATAATATAAATATGGTAACTTTAAACTTTTAAACAATATTGTAATAAGTAAGGCCGTCGTCGACACAGCGTTTGACACACGTTGAAACGAATTATTATTTTTATTTCCTAGCAAGACAAGAGGTGATACTATTAATATGATCTTTATAATATTGTTCTTCCATAGAAAACACAAGAAAATCCACTACCGGAAACATCACAATCAGAAGCAACAGACAAACCGAAGGATATTCCTAAACCAGCTCCCAAAGTGACCCCACAACCGACAGTGCCTATACAAGTGCCCCGTATTTCAATACCGTCGTTCACAAAAACTCCACCGAATGAACTGTATAGAAAACTTTTACCAGCAATATTATTTATTCTAACATTTGTGACTGTTATGACAATGCTGCTTATTTACATGGATACTTTTGGTAAGATTGTCCTATTTATTTTATATTATATTTAATTAATAATTGAAAGTAATAATCTTATCATGTACTTGCTGTTGTAGGGATTTTGATACATTCATTTTCCAATGGGAGAATGTTTATATTTAAATTATTTTAAATTTCCCTGTGCTGTACTGTAATGTTGAGTTGTGCCTCAAAAATATATCAGATTTGTCATAACACTTCACTAGTTTTTAAGTAATATTTTCATTTGTAAGTATGACAGAAAAAATATTCAATGGTATTATAATTAAAATAAACAGAAATAACTCATTTTTATATTTCTTAATAATTTAAAACTGATTATAGTAACCTCTTTTTATTTTGTATATTTTTTAAAGTTTCATATAAATCTGTACAGCAATCTGTATGTATGAAAATAGAATCTATTCACTCTTACAAACTTTCACATTTATAATATGAGAGATAAGATAATTCAACAAGTAGTGCTTTTTATATAAATGTCTCAAATTTTGACCTTCAAAAGCATTAGGTGCCCAGCAGTTCCGTCAAAACATGACCCAGGATAAGGAATTGGTACGGATAGCTGCTGATTCACCAACTTTTGTGGCTTATGTAAGACAGCGGCATTTAGCTCCGCGGCCTCCACGGACTCCACCAGCTCCTCAGCCCACACCAAGGTTGGCGGTGCTTGATAGAATATTGGGAGAAATAGTGAGTGAAAGATGTTGTTTTTATTTGCTTATTTATTTTATTTAATCTAGAAATTAAGAAAGAAAGAAAGAATAAAGAATTAAGAATAAAAATAATAGATTAACACGAATAATATAAAATAATATTAAGTATATAATAAAATGTGTAAAAAACTCGAAATTCAAAAAATTTATTAAAAAAACAAAATACTATTTCAAATTTATTATTAAAGTTATAAAACTTGCACTGCAAAAATAATAACTTCCCCCAATTTGATAGAATTTCTTATGTATATTGTGATACTATTCCCCTTTACAGCTCTTTTATACCTCTCATAAAATCAGAATGGTCAGTTGAAATGGAACAGTTTATTTGATTGAATGCACTAGTCCCAAGAAGAACTGGTTTGATTTGAAATAATCTTTAGTTTTAACACTAAGACTAAGGGAGTGCGTGCGCTGCGTAAACAATTAAAGCTACAAAAAAACTACAAAAAGCGACAGGTTGTGGATTCGATCCCTACTTGAGGAAGTGAAATATTTATCTAAATATATGTTTTCATTTCTTCGCTCTGGTGTCGAGGCAAAGCACAATGTTGAGTTGGCTTCAACTGCCAATGCCACCAGAATTTGGCAGAAAATGGGGAACGTAGTATCTTTACACTAGGTTCCCTCTGCCTACCCTGATGTGTTGACTACTATAAATTTTTTTTCTTTATATTGAACGGCTGTTACCTGCAGAATTCGCCTTCCCACATTCACTTCGTATCTTCCGTCTCTGTTAAACATATTTGCCCATAATGTACCACTTCATTTAATTGTTCTAATATCTTACAATTCCTTCCTTCCTGTTCCGTCCTTTTTTCACTTCTATCAAATATCCGAAACTTCAAACTAAAAAATTTACTATTTTATTTATATTAATATTGACTATGATTTGAACCTACAACAGCCAATTATCGTTTCTATCAGTATAACGGCACACTAGTGGAACTCCTGCCGCTCGGTCCCAGAGACCCCACGGCGGCGTACCTGGAGACGGCGCGCGGGTGGGGCGGCGTGGCGGTGCGCGCGGCGCCGCGGGACTACTTCACGCTGCGGGGCGCCGCGAGGGCTCTACACGCCTGCCTGAGCCCTACTGAACATCCACGAGTGGTGAGTATGCTATAGAAAACCTTCAAATTTTGAGTATAAGCCGTCGTGTCGCAGCAGCTCAGACTCTAATTGTAACGACATGTGTGGGTTAGATTCCCACGAGCGGAAATAAAATATTTAATATTTTCGTTTCCTCGCTCTGATAACGAGACACGCGCGGTGTTCCTCCACTCAACACGCAATGAGTCTAGAATTCGGCGGTACGTGGGAAACGGATCCTAAGGCTAGGTTCCCTCTTCCTTATAATTAATAATAAATTTAAATTTAATTAAGAGAGGTTCTAAGAAATTTGCCCTACTCTTTGATTACTCTTCTATAGCGTAAAGCAAATAAAACTAAACGAAATTATTGTACACGCGGTTACAATTTATTTTTGTTGTTAGCCTATTTCTGTTACCATCTTTGCATGGTTTTTTTGTTTCCTTCGGTCTCCCATTTCTGTTTTATACAAAAAACGTCACTAACACCTATATAATTTGATAAAACTATATCCTATTATGTATATTAAATTTCAGGTGAGCTATGAAGAACCAGAAGATGGTGGTACAGTATTCCGTTCCCGTGTCCTGTGTCTGCCTCTACTCACAGTACTGGTAGTGGCAGATGCGAAACAAGCAGACTATGTGGCTATAGAAGGGAGTGCAGCACCGGATGCGTTAAATGTTCTGCCTTATGGAGAAGTTAGGTTGAAGGTGAGTTCTGAGAGACATACAGACAGACAAATGAAGGAACAAATTAACGAAATAACAAAAAAATAACAAGCGAACGAACCAATAAAATAATGAACAAACAAACATATTAAGAAATAAAAAACAAATTAATAAACAAACGAACAAAGCAAATAAAAAAGAAACAACCATAGGGATTAATAAAGTATTAAATCACAAATTATGACTGTAAACGCGACTAGTTGTGGTTCGATCCCCACTCGAAAAGATCAAATATTCTATATGAATGGACCAAGTAACCAAAAAACCGAAACGAACGTTAAAGTAACCAAAAAAAAAACAAATTCACAGTATATCTGTTGATTACAATTAGTATTTATTCCGGTATATTTATATTTGAAAAATATAGTGAAAATTACACCAACAAGCAAAGTGTACTAAATTTAATTGTCTACCTTCTCAATTAACAAACAGACAAACAAAAGAACAAATCCAAAACAACTAAGTATGAGGATAGAAGTATGTTAATATACTAGGTTCCCTTTGAATGCGGGAAAACGCATGAAGCGACGTGAACCTAATTTTTTTTTTGCAGAGTTCCCTCTGGAATCTACTGTTGGAACCTTGGAACCTAGTGTTAAAACACTTAAACACAAGACTCCGTTATCGTCCACATTAAGACACTTCTGTTCCCTAGTTTTCGCTGAATTCTGGAGGCATTGCGTGTAGTGGCGGAACTCAATATGAAGATATTAAATGAAAAAAAAAAACATTTTTTTAATTATTTTTATTTATTTTTTTACAGGTAATAGATTTCCGTTCAACGGATCAATCGGCGTTAAACAGAACAACGGAAATATTGCAACAACACAACTACACAATCGCCGCCACGTTTAAAGATGGCATCATGTATTCTTTAAATAGTAAAGACACTTTGTAAGTATTCGATTTTATGTTCGAAATAATTATTTTTTAGCCATTTTTTTAATGTTGTGCAAAAAAACAAATATTCACTTTTTAAAATTTTTCATAGATAATCAAACAATGTAAAAATGTTTAACAAATTTTTACCAATTTTGTTTTAAAAATAATAAAAAATATCTTTTTTCAACTTATTGTACAAAAATACTGAAAAGGCAAAAAATGTCCTTATTATCATTATTATTATCCGTCCTTTTCACTCCTATTTATAATAATATATTGGTTTTGGTAAACTTCCCTAAACGTTTAGACTTTATTTTATTTAAATAATTATATCAATTAACTTTCCCACGTGGACGAAGCAGACATAGCTAGTAACTAAAGTAGCAACGCCTAAATATAAATCATTTATAATATTTTATATTATTAATAATAATTAAAAAGAAAGTATTTTATTTAAAAATAAAATTAAATTAAAAAAAATTGCTTCATACTAAATAAATGCTAAAAATGGCTACAAAATAATATTTAATCTTTGTTACAATATTGTTATAATAAGTTTTATAATTTAATTCTAACTTTTTCTGTAGAAACGGTCAACGAGTCGTGGCCGTCTTGAAGTTAGGTTTTCTGGAACTCAAAATAATCAAAAGTAATTGAAAATATTCAAAAATAATTGAGATGAAATCAAAAATAATTGAAATAAAATCCTATAATCAAATCTGCACAGCTATGGCTATCTTCAGGGCGGGCACGACTCGTCGAACGTACTATAATTAGATTGAATAGTAATAGATGTCAATCTATAAAATGTACCAATTTATCAAAAAAGTGAAAGAAAAGTAGAGTCCAAGGTTCAAATTCGTTACATATGTAACTATTAAATTCAATTATGTTCTTTTTTAATGTGATTTTTTTTATTGTAATTTAATTGAATGATAATTGTGAATTATGTAATATTTTTTTTTAATTTAAATTTCGTATAATTATGCTTAGTTGATTTTTATTTTAAAAATGAATTATGGTCTTTGTTTAACGTTGTAACGTTGGCAGTGGTTTTTTTTTAATTTTTGTGTATGTATCTATGTTTATCAACATTATTTTCAAGGAGATAAGTTTGATTTCTGTAGATAAATTATTGACGAAAATTCAGAAATTAGGAAGGATTTTAAATTAAATATTGCATATCCAACCAGTTTGAAACAAGACATCAATACTTAATTGATTTATTAATATGAACTACCTCGATTCGGAATCAAACCTATGAACATCATATCGCGGTTTTTCAATTTAATATTAACTAAGAAATTTTTACATATATTGTGTCTTTTGAGATAATATTTTTTTCGTAGTAAAAAAAAATATTATAATAATATAGACTCGAATTGATAATCTCTTACAAAATATTGTATGAGACATCGCAGTGAGACGGCGTTTACCAGTAAACAATGCTTATAGGTTGTATCCTTACCGAGGAAAAAAATACATTTTATTATCTACTTTAATTGAAACTTTAATGGAGACGGACGGAACTGAAAATAGTTTTGTCGTGTTTTAGTTAAAAATATATATATTTTGATTTCACTGCTCTGGTAGAAAGAACCACCGCGTTGAGTTTCGCCAGTTAACATGCAACGTCTCCAACATTGGGCGGTGCGTGGTAAATGGAGTGTCTTAACACTAGCGTCCTCTGTCGCCTACACTGCTATATACGGAACACCTCATGAAGCTAACAAAAAGTAGTGTTATATATTTTTCTGACTTTCCTCCTTTTTCCTTTAAAAACGTAGAAATAAAAAAATAAATAATCATGCAATCTCAAACTAATAATCTCTTACTAAAAATATTTCACGGCGCACAATACTCGAATATGAACAATTTTTCACTCTCTTACAAGTATTAATATTTTCACAGTAAATTTTATGTATGAATATATCTGTTTAAGTGTTAATATAATATAGCTTTAATTTTTTTTAATAATAAGTAGATTTCTTTAAATTCAATCCAAAAACGGTTTTTTTTATTTATTTATTTTTTCAATTATGAATATGTATGTATATTGTGTATGTTTGTTTAAAAAATAGATTGTATAACTTGGATTTAATTATGTAACTTTTGTCAAAATTTTAAACAGTTTTTATATATATTTTTTATCAATTTTCCTAATTTTCGGAAATTTTCAATTGCATTATGAATTGAAATCTGTTTTAGATTATTTATATAATAGATTAGATAGATTATTTATATTATATTATATATAATGATTGTTTCGGTCAAATATTGCATATATTTTTATGTCTCAAGCAAAAAATAAGACATGAATCTTATTAAAAAAATATATTTGGATCAAAATTGCTTTTAAATGTTTTGAAATATACATTTTTTAATATATTACTGAAATTGATATGACCGTTGAATAATAGTTTTTTTTATTTTAAGCATTTGTAAAATTCTAAACTGAGTATTATTTATTTTTATCTTTCATGTCATAATTGAGTCAATTTTGAACATTAATTTGATTGTATTCACTTTTTATTTCTATTTATCCTTCTTATATTATGAAAATAACAAACTTCCATTGTGATAACATTATAATTTTTTTAGTTGTGTCATTATAACAACAGCGATTATAGTTTTTGGTTTCCGTCAACAATTTTTAATTTTTGTTTATGATATATAGGTATATGTTTGCTTTATGTATAAATAAGTAAAATAAATATTTTTATAAACTGAACAAGATTGCGAAAGTTCCTTTGAAAGTATTATTTTAATTAAACCGATTTTAATGGAAATTTAATTACTTTAGCTGATTAAAATGAATAACTAATAGATCATATATTTTCGTATTTTTTTTTAAATTAATTTAAATGTCTTCATTATCAATTACATCGAATAATTATGTTATAATATTTTTTTTTTATAATTAAATTTTAATGTAATTAAGAATAATTTTAACGCCATTTTAGTTTAATTTTTTTAATGTTAATTAATGTTCGATGAAAGTGGAGCCATTCCATTTTTTTTTAAATATAATTTAATTTAATTTTAAAAGACTGAATATCGATTATTTTTGTGTCTCGATATTGTAACTCGTGTTTTTTTAAGGTTAATTTAATATTTTTTTATTCTATTTTAATTTGTACGTAAGCGATAATGACAATTGTATTAATAACTAATTAATGATTAAGTTCCACTAGTTTTAGTTTGTATGCGCTCAATTTTTCACAAATTAAAGGCTTTAATTATCATTGGTTTTTCAATCTTTTTTCCTTAATTATTTTAATAACTTATTTTTATTGTTCTGTACATAACGCTTAGAAAAAGACCACCTTACTCAATGTAAACGCGACAGATTGTGGGTACGACTCCTACTTGAGGATATAAAATATTTAATATTTTTATTTGCTTGCTATGTTAACGAGGCAAAGCGGCGTTGACTTCTTCTCAACACGCCTAACGCCAACGCCAACTGCCTTCATAATTCGAAAGTGGGAAATGGAGGTGTCTTAACGAGAATGGAGTGTCCTAACATTAAGTTCCCTCTGCCTGATATGTGTAGATACAGGTGAAGCTAAAAAAATCTTACTTTTGTTTATTTTCTGCACAAGCGAGAGAGATTGTTTAAATGCATAAAAGTATAGCAAACCTAACTTCAGGGTGAACACGACTCATCGACCATAACTATATTCTTGTTGTTTAATTTCATAAATTATTATCATTAATTAATTAAAGTAAAGTAGCTGCAGCTTCAAGATATTGTGTGCACCAGGCAATGTCAGGCGCCCGGCTGCTAGAGCTATCGGCTGCACATTCGTCGGAACAGGCCGATATGTTAGCTGAGCGCCTAAGAGTGGTTTTAGAGGGGGTGGCTGTGTCACTAGACCCCACAAAAAAATCCATAAGGCTACTCTATCATGGAGGTAGTCGTCTAACAGTCGCCGGAGACAGAGAGGCACCCCATGGTACCGGAGTGCCTCTTTTAGCGTCTCAATCGGCAGACTGTTAAAGGCATTGACCACATCCAACGAGACAGCGAGAAAAATATCTCTGTTTGTTGTCGCGGCCAACGGCCGAGTCTTCAGGACGTTCAGGGCATCAATAGTTGACCGATTGGCCCTAAGCCTGAACTGAGCCTCTGAAAGACCCGGCCCTACCTCCTCTAGGTGCTGAATAAGACGGGAAGCAATGAGCTTCTCCAAAAGCTTACCCGTCTCATTCAGCAGTACTATTGGCCTGTATACTGGAGGAGAGTCCAGAGGACGACGTTCCTTGCGCAGCAGGCACAAACCTCCTTCCTTCCAAATCTTCGGGAACTGTCCAGTTAATTTCGGGAACTGTCCAGTTAATTGTGTCAAAAGATCCTGTGCGGCAGCAGAGTGATTGATATTAGTCTGGAGGCAACGAGCTTGATGTCTATCCATTATGGTGACATGACACTTTCCTCTTGATCCCCATGGATCCCAGCTTCATGAGAGACTTCGACTCTTACAGTCTCCGCTCCCTTGACAGGCGGTGGATTGCATTTTGCACTACCCATAACATGATCAGCCGGTCTCTGTGCATCCGTGAACAACATGCACCTAGGCTCGACCTGGCATGTACGTGTCTTGTGCCCCTCACAACCGCAACGGAAACAGAGATTCTGCCGAGAATCTCCAGACGGACACCGCAACATTGAAAACAGCGCAAAGGGCGCTCTTCTAGAACCTGGATCTTAGCAGCACTCCATCCAACTAATAGACAACCTTATTCCACAATGACCTTACCTGCTTCACATGGACATCGTACTATTGTCGACATCATTCTTCTAGGCCCTAGGGTCACTTCTGTTACCGTCACAGCATCGGCAGCACAACCATTTGCACTAACCACAGCATTTGCTACCTTGTCCCTAGTGACCGAGTCATCAAGGCCCACTAACTTCAGGGTGCAATTCTTTCCCTATAATACTACTCGTAAGCGATCCGCGAGCTTCTCCGCCTGTTCCGAGGAATGCACAGTGGATAGCTCTAGCTGGCGGGCACTCGAAATTGATTGGCCTTCGGAAATACCCAGTTGTGCTAGATCCACACTCTGTTGCGCACGCTGTAGAATCTGAGCATAAGACACACTCTTGATTACAGCTTCCGGCGTCAATGTGACTATAACCGCCTTAGTTCGAGATGGTTTAACCAGTTTGGGCTTAAGTCGTTGTGGCCTCTTGGAGGTCGTGGAATTGTTCTTCTTTTTCCCTCTCTTCACAACTGTGACCTAAGTTTCACCTTCTTCTCCCGCTGTATTAGAAGACGCGGAGGATGGCTCTACGCGTGCCACTTGTGCAGTACTCTCCTTTACAACCAAGGATTGAGCGCGAACTGCAACCTTTTTACGATTTGGTCTACGTCTAGTCTTATCCTCAGTTTCTGCTGCCTCCGAATTTACTAGAGGAGTTACCCTTACCGGTCTCTCACAAGAGGTCCTCATTGCGTCTGTAGCCAGAGGCGGGCGGACGCATGCTCCTTGCTGGCGGAAGTTCTTCAATACCGGCAAAACGGGCGTCATTCATAGTCTTCATAGAGATTATAGACCTTTTCAACTGTTCAAGCATCACAAATAGCCGGCGATGTGTCAATCTGAGGTACTTTATTAGTGGCCGCAAGTGACGCTCTTAGACCCTGCATGTCTTTGCGATAGCAACTTAATTCTTCGCGAAGTTTTTCCACCACCTCTCCAAGACGCTAGTTCTCCTCTCGCAACCGTTGTACTTCATTACTCTCTGTACGAGTGGCAAGCAAGTTTACAACAACGGTTTGGGCTGCTGCTGAATCTTTCGGTTTGCGCACGTGTCTTTCGGTTTGCGTTTACGTACGTGTCCTTAAGATGACTGGATTTAGTGGCAACTTCCAGTACGACGGCAGCACTTTGTCCAGCGTATGTACGCAGCTCCTCCACCAGGTTCCAGTGAGGTGTCCCTCCTCTCTTCCGCAACCGTTACGCTCTCTGCGTCCGTTGAGCATGTTTTGAGCAGACCTATCCCCCTGGCATGTCCAGTCAGACAAGTCCCGCTCAAAATCTTCATCTCGACCATCTGCTTCGCGCTGACCCTGCACCTTACGAGTGCACGTTAGTCTAGCACCACGAGTTTTCAGTGACATACCTCTCCTTGCTGTATGGCACTTTCTGCCGTGTGCAATGACGCATTGTCTGAGGCTGAGGCATTTCCACTTCTTCTAAATTTATCGGCCAAAGGCCGCCTCGTGCGCTGCACTGCTCCCGAGTCCGAGGCGGACTCCCGCACATGCCTCCCTGCCTCTCCCACGTCATCATTTTTGTTTTTTAAATTTAAATTCTCCATCTTGATCCCACGAGTATGGGGGAAAATCCGTCTCCCTCCAGTAGCAGTGCCCCTCCGACTTGGATAAGCCTACGTTACGTCGGCCGGTACCCTAGCGGGGACAGCAGTAGCGACTGATCTTCCCATCAGCCACGCAGCCTTGTCGCTGCGTCGCCACTTGGGTTGGGGTAATTTTTTATAGAGGTTTTTTCCTCGCAGCCCAGCCGGTAAAGGCAAGGCCCTCGGTCCCACTCATGATTACGAGACAGGGACCGCAACCACGAGTGGAGTTCCGATAATCTCGACGCTGGTACATTACATCTGCGTGGCGTTAGGATAAGTACACACCACGCACGCCCTCCCACTTATTATATTATTTATATATAAATTAAAAATTTTACAGTCGCAAGCTTGTGCCTCTGCGCCACGGCTGGCCTAATGATATATTATTTAATAAAATATAACTTTGCCTACTGTTACCGTTAGTTAAGAAATATTTTCAAAATATACTAAAAACTAAACAAGCGAAATAATTATTCAATATGTATTTGACCTAAAACAAAAAAAAATATATTTAATATTAGGTATATAGGGTGTAGAAGTAAAAGTTACCATAATATTTAATTACGTTTATTAATACACAATGTTCGTCTGACGAGAGACGACGTTATAAACCAACACTATTTTATATACAAACAAAGAACATTTCAAGTTCTTTCTATAATAAAAGAAAAATCGTTCAAAATTTTAACATTTTGGCTTAAGATTTGAACCCGCAACTTCTTTGAAAAAAACTTTCTAACAAATAAATGAAGCTACCTGCCATGTGAATGTAATAATGTTGCTTTGGAAACTTTTATTTTACAGTCTATTGATTAACTTTTCATTTTCATAGAATTAAAATTTTGAATGGTTTTTACAATAACTTATTAATACTTAATGTGAGAATAAACATTTTTTAAAATCATTATAAAGTAATGCATTAAATATTTACACGAAGCTAGCATCGAATTATATCAGACAAAACAGGAGCACGCTGTATATCGCTGTATACACAAATTATATAACAGTATTAATACTATTTTATTATTAGCATATATACGAGTACGAGTCTTTGAAATAGCACGGCGTTAAGTTTCGCCATTCTACAAGGGGTTTTTTTATTGATAGAAATTAAAGAAGGCAGTGTCTTAACACTATATTTTCTCCGCCTATTTTGCTGTATGCGTAAAACTAAAAATAATGTATACATTAATATATGTTTTATATAATTCGACGCTAATAGCCGTGTATTGTGCGAACAGCTTGTCGCATTAAAACAATTATATAAAAAAACTATTAAAACAACTAAAATTACAATTATTGCTTTAAAAATCTCTAAAATATTTTGGAAGAACTAAATGTTAGGACAAGTGCTAACTAAAGCGGAGCGGCGAGTGCAGATTCACATACCAAAGAGTACAAAATGCTTTTTTACATATTAAAAAAGTGATTAAAATATCTGCACCCACTATTTCTAAAGTAATTGAATTAAATTCTAATAACATAATTACAACCTGCAATTAACTTTAATAATTTTTGCATGCATTTTATTTCAATAATACTATACTTTTCTAAATGATTAAGATTATTAAGGTTAGAAAATTAATGATATTTATAATAAAATTATACATAAACTCAATTAAAACAAAACGGAAGGCACCCAACTCAAGCACTGCACCACTATTCATATTGAAAATAATTTCCAAAAACTCTTCATAACATAAAAAAAAACTGGAATGTTACCATTTATATTAACTCTAGAACGTAAATTTTTACCCAAGTTAAATTCGAAATATCTTTTTTTAACTTATGTACATAAGTTAAGTTTTAAATTTCATTATTTAAAAAAAACTTACATTAAAGAAAGTCATGTTTGTAACAAAAAATATCTTCAAGAAAATGAAATAATCACTTTTAAAACTAAAGTCATAAAATTTTTACAATTTTTTTTTGAAAAGACGAATTTTTTTATGCAAATTTAAACCGAAAAGAAATAATTTTGAAACGTTTCATTCCTTAATAAAGAAATGTACAAAAACATTACAAATTAAATGCTTATAATAGAACAAAATGATAAATGACGTTGTTAAAATCTTTCGTACACATTTTTGGTCCCAACATCGACAAATACCTTTCCAAAATCCCTTTTTAAACATAAAATCTAAAATTTTATTAAATTAACACAAAAAACTCAACAACATAATTTTTGACAGATTAAGTTTTTTTTTATGCTGGTGGAAAAATAAATATACAAATAAATAAATAAATTGGATTATTATTCCACTAACCTTCTCTAAATCAAACTAACTTAAAAGCTGCCCTTGCCCTTAAACACAAAATCTAAATACAATAATGATTACAATAAATTTAAATAAACACATGCAACTTTTTATGTATACTAAATTTAATAATATTCTCATTTTTAGGGGTTATAATTAATATACATACATACATTTAAGTACTAAGTAGTTAACTATACACGTAGCGTTCGAACCAACACCCACCTCTATAACAAATCTGGCGAGCGATTACGACTAATCGGTTAATCGGATCTGTCAACCGATTTAAGATATAGTACAAAATTGATACATTTCAAGATGTTCCATCAGTTTTTCTGTTAATTTGTGTTTTTATGAAATCGGTTATTTAATCGATTAAAGTTTTCGATGTGAAAATCAATATTTCAAAGCACTTTTTTTCCGCGAAGCTATTACACTTAGCACCTTGCTATGTGTGGGAAACAGCGGTAGGCAGAGGTAACCTGGAAACATAGTGTCACGACACTTCCATTCCCCACTTTCCACCGAATTCTGGAGGCATTACGTGTTGAGTGGCAAAACCCAAAGCCGCGATTTGCCTCGTGACCAAAGCGAAATGAAGATATTAAAGATTTCATTTTCTCGAATGGGACGAAAACTCATAGCATGTGACGTTTAGTCACACGCATGTGCCCCTGTACCACGACTGGTCTCATTATATATGAAATATTTTTGAGATAAATTGACTATGTTAATCCATATCTACGAAATCTATCCATGTCAACGAGTGACAAAATCGATTAACATATTCCGACCATAAATATTTGAAATTGATACTTTGAAATTTCCAAAATTATTTTTGAAGTAGTTATCACCATGACCTCTTTATTAATTAGTAACTTGAGCCAACGAACGGTCGAGGTGCAGTAGCACAAGCGTGTGACTGTAAAGGTGAAGATAGTGGTTTCGATTCCCAATTGGTGGAATAAATTGTTATTTGTATATGCCATTTTATTGTTCCACTAATCAACACCCAACACAAAAATTCAGCGGAAAGTGGGGATGGAGTGTATTAACTAGGTTCCCTTTGCCTTCCTTGCTATGTGCAGCATACGACGTTAAGCGGGAAGAAAAAAAAATAATCGACATTCACATACGATTGTACCTATCCAAATGAATTAAATTACCGATATAGCTAGTAAAATCGATAATCACCCCCACATAACGGTAAACAGATAATATTAAACACTTACACTAACACTACAATGAAGCGGGTACAAAAATATTCTATTATTAAGTAAATATCATTATTATTAATAATAATAATAATAATAAATGTCACTAAAACCGTTTTTGGTTAATTACATTTAGTTATTTAAAGACAAATTTACTTTATTTAAAATAATTCCATATTTTATAACTTTTTCAATTCGTCAAACATTTAATTAAGGATCTTGGGTTTGACGGCTAGTACGTGAGATGTCAAATAAACATAATTATTTAACTAAATCATTCACAAAATCATTGTAACATCATTTTTCTCTAATAAATTGCTGTTTTAGTCTAGTCCAGTTTAGACTAAATACACCTTTATATTACTAACTATCTATATACAAAAAAATAAAGTAATGTGATAAAAAAATAAACTTCCATTGTATATGAAAAAAAAAGAAAAAAAAAATAGCATCGATTAGAACCAAGATCGATGTTCAAATCGATTTAATATTAAAATTTTATATACACTAATACAAATCTATTCAACAATATAATTATTATATTTAAGATACAATATATATTTTTTTAATTTTACACATAAAAAAATAAAAAAAATAAAACAGAAAATTTAAAAAAAAGAGGTACAGAATTTTATGTATATTCAATTGTTTGTAAATCGTTTGAGCAATGGAAGGTTACAAGTTGAAAAATTTCTTCAACTGTAATCGGACCCGCAATATAACAATATAGAAATTAAGTCATTTGTATATTAATTGGCTATTTTCTGCATAGTTTAATGAATTTGTAATGAAAAAATGCATAAAAAAATGAATCGTCTGTTCTACTTTTATATCGATGTTTTGATGTTACATTTTATAAATTCCACTCACGTTTATGCCAAAATCATAGAGATTTCGATATTAAAATAATACATATGTAAAAAAAAACCGGCCCAGTGAAAGTCGTACTCGCGCACGAAGGGTTCCGTACACACATCATTTATAAAAACTGCAAAAAAAAATGACGTTTCTTGTATGGGAACTCCACTGAAATGTTTGTTTCATTTTAATTTAATTATTTATTTTTAAAGTTAATATAGAACTATAAATAGAACTATAAAGTTAATATAGAATATTATCTGAATATTTCAAGCGGAGCTTGTTTCATTTTAATTGTATTCTGTTTTTTAGTATTTGTTCTGTGAAAATTTTAACTGTCTAACTGTCACGGGTCATTAGACGCAGCCATTAGTGACAGACGTACAGATAGCCAGACAGACGGACGGACGGCGGAGTCGTCTTAGTTCTTTCACAGATATATTATTCATGAATGATAACGGCCTCTCAAGATCAAGAAGAAGAAGATCGACATGAAACCGGTTAATAAATACAGACCTTAGTAATAAATTCCGTTTTATGCTATGGATACGGAACCCTTAAAAAAACTAAATAAGACATTTTTTGACATATTTCTTAAACATGCAACTTTTTATTATGTCAAAGTTTATTAATGACAAAAACCGACTGATTGAATGATATTTTATATATAAAAAGAATATCATTCACAAATATTGAACGAATGTCATTCACAAATATTAAAGGATTGAATCAATCGTGAGAATCAAGAATTAATGAGTGTTTTTTTTATTCTGATGATTGTAATTTGTCACACGCATTTCTCTATAATATTTCCATATAATTAATGACGCTTTAAATTTTCTTAAATAAACTTATACTGTTAATAAAGGAGAAAAAAAAATAGTGAAATTAGTTCATTAGCACAGGTTATACGCACAGTTAACATTATTTAACGACTTATTATTCAACGGCAAATCGACCATTTTTTATTTTATTTTTTGTATAAAATAAAAACGAATGATTAAATGTAATTCGTTTTCATTTAATATCTAGCTACTTTAATGAAATAACTAACAAAATGTTATGGGAGACTGCTGTTTGTTTTTTAAAGCACCTGTTTATTTTTATATAAACAGAATAAAGGAAAAGAAACTCCAATTTTATATAATTGACTAATATAAATATTATATTTTTTGCTATAAATCTCATAAATTACACATTGAGATCTGAAAACGTATGTAATGTTTTTTTTTTTACTGTAAATAAAGCCAATAAGCATTAAGGAAAGAAAATAAAAAACAACCAGCAGTCGCCATTTTATAATATCGAGTGATATAAGCTGATATGCGAGTACAGGGCGGCCAACTAAATTGTTTAATATCAAAATACGTACAAAATAAATAATATAAAACCCCGCCTTGATACTCATTACACAAAATGATCCCGCTATGGAGATTATATCAACTGAAATCATTTAAACATACCGAATAACGGACGCAAAGAAATTACCGTTCATATCTGTTCTAACATTTATAATCCACGACGCTACTGACAAAGCAAAAAAAAATACAACACGACCATTTCAAAATCAAAATTTACTTTAAAAAAACATCTCCAAAGCAGTTCAATCCGGTTTCAACCGGTTTGGCATGCGTCTGCCAAAAACCAGTATCATTGTAGCAAGCTGTCGCTATTTGGGAACGAAGTGAACGCGGCAAACGCGGGAGACGTGGTTGCGGATCCGTTCGCAGGGAAAAGGGGTCCTGCCATGCCATTGGCTGGTGCTGCGGGGAACCCTGATATCTGATTGGCTGGTACTGGGAAGGTGGCGCCTGGCACCTGATTGGCTAAACCGGGGTTTATTTTATGGGCGGGACTTGCTGGATTCGATTTTAATTGGTTGATGGAAAGGGGCGGCGCGGCGCGGGGGGAACGGGGACCTAATAAATTGTCAACATCGATGTTAACGCCGGTGTCGGACCAAGTAGAGCCTAATTTCAACGCGGGCTTTGCCTGCTGGGGCTGTGGTAACGGGTTCGACGACAAAGGCTGGAGCAGGCTGACCGGTGTTGGTTGGAGACCTGCAATCAATTTATTTCACTTATTTCTTTTTAAATTAATAAATAACGCCTTATGTTAATAGAGTATTTATTTTAGAAATGATACCACACTATGTTCTAGTATGCACTATGTTCTAGTATATGTAGTAGTACTTTTCGTAAAAGCTACAATTGTTAAAAAATTTAGAAATGACCTACTATTACCGTACCACTTTCGTATAGTTATAGCAATTATGATTCATGTACGTTAATACAAATCATATTTCATTGAAACACTATTTGGTTATATCTATGTAATCCACTTAAATAAAAAAATAGTATTTATTTTTGTTTGTATATGTGTGTGTGTGTGTGTGTTTGTATGTAAAAATATACGTGACTCAATAAAATACCATATTAAAGACAAAGAACATTTATTCTTAGTTACCGAATGCGGTGGGTATTACATATAAGTTATATAGAATTACAATTAACTTGCTTTATTTTAGGTTGTAATCTAACGAGTTATTTGACTAAATGCTTATATGTATAGCTAACTTACAGTTAGATTTCTAGTAAGACTTAGAGTTAGGGCCGCAGGGAATTGAAACAACAATAAGCTATTTAGGAAAACACATTTCGATTGAAATAAACTTGAAGATAATTCTTATACATCTTAAATCCTCAATTAAGTAGTCTCTTGAGTTAACCGAAGAGATTCCATAAAAATCCGGTATCCATGAGCAAGACTAACGAAATAAATAATAACATTTTAATGTTAAAATAGCCAATCTTATCATCCATGTCCGAATGTTTAAAATATTCAAACAAACATTTTAATCACCCAAAAGTTTTTCCAAAAGCGCCAATATCTCAGTGGCAAACTGTGCGGGCTCAGAGTGTGGTCCTCCCAAACGGTCAGTAAGTTCGAGACTGGTTAGGGTATCTACCAACCAAGATGTCAGTTCCATCATAACATCGTAATATTCACCTTTTAATAGCGATTCCGGTAAAGCGATAGCTATTGAAGCTACCACTGAGATAACCGCCATTTGTATTGAAGGATTCGGTGAGAAACGTAAATAAAGAACCATTTGGAGTATTTCTCGACAGTAAATTGGACATTTTGGACAGTTTTTGGAAGCCAAGATCAAAGTACCGACAGCCGATAAATATCGAAGTAGCAGTAGATTATCGATATCTTGTCTTGTATTGTGATAGCTCAAGGTCAACTGCCGGTAACCAAATCCACTGATAAGTGGATAAAAGAAGTGATCAGAAACTGCTGCAAATAAATTTTTCTTCGCTTTCGACAGATGATGAGGACGTTTCGAATGGAAATATTTAGTTTTTTTCAATAGACGTTTACGTAAAGCCTCTTCTCGGGCCGCCTCTTTGCTGATTGGTTCCGGTTTCTTGGCCGGTTTCTCTTCAACATCGGTTTTCACATCGGCAATTTTTTCCGCGGCTTCTGTTAAAACGTCTAGCATAAAAATTTTAGTCGCTATCGAATACCGGCCGATGTCAGAGTGTATTTCCTTACACAAATACTCCGCTGAGACTTTCGGATGACTACAGACTATTAGGACCGATGTATTTAACTTTATAGTACTGAAATTCTCCACATGGAATTTCTCTTCCAAATGAACGAATATTTCTAGAAGTTCAACCGCCAATTTGGGATCCTCAGTTTTAAGTTGCCTGTTGACCAAATCCTCAGCAGCTGTTAAGGCAATTTCAAAAGATTCTTGATCTTTCGCTTCATTTATAATTTCTATGAGGTCCCTCAAGTATTTGGGCTTTTTCTTGGTAGCTACTGGAACATCATTGCTCATATCATAAGGTTGTAGATCATCATCTGAATCGAGGTCCTCATCACGATTTCCCTTCCCTAGAGCATCTAACTTTGCCGATATAATAGTTTTGACTATTTCTTTTGTTTGCTGCGGCCCTTTAACTGCGCATGTCATTATTGTATTCTGTACCGGTTTCTCCACTTGACCTGAGTGAACTTTCACCGCTATTTCATCTAATGTCTCGTTGAGATCGATTTGCCTTACATCTACATTAGGTATCTTATCTTTATCGTCGAGTAAACATTTACGAGTGGTCGCTTGTAACGTATTATAAATATCTATGCACTGTTGTCCTAACTCCTCGAAATCAAAATTCAAGCAATCTACCGCTTTTTTGTCCGAATCATCCACTTCGACGAGCATTTTAAATAAAATCTCAATAGTCGCCATTCCTACACATCGAAATTCTTGAGATATGACATCTAAATGTTTGGACATGCCTTTGTATAGTATTTTTTTCAATTCCGAAAGATCCCAAGTATTTTGCCTCGTTCGCCAAATGACTATACGATATTTAACGGCAAGGATTAACAAAATGGAGGTGTGCATATGATGGTCAATGTTGGCAACATTGTTTAAATGTACATCCGACCATGTTCTACACAACTTATATACCAAATCGGTCAACATTTGTACCGAGTTTTTGCTAGTCGATATATAATAAACAAGATTTTCTTCTACGGTTGTATCTCTAAAATCCTTTGGATGTACATAGAAAGGTATCCTAAAAGTTAATATATCGTGCCAATCTTTGTTCGTATCTATATTATTTCCAAGAACGTTTCTTATCGGTTGATCTTTAATTTTGTAATCTATTGGACTTCGTTTGAGTAAAAGAAGCGCTAATTTATCGATCGCTTGCCGATTTAATCGATTTAATAACGTTTGTATCAATTTCCGTCGAACAAATCTATATTGGTCTGTGTTTTCTGGATCTGTCCAAGCGATTAAAACATCGATTAACTTATGAACACCTTGGGTGTTGCTTAAACTGTAATTAGTTATAAATTTAGACATTAAATGTGATAAATAACTGAGATCATACTGTGTTCCTTGATGGAAGCTACACTCAGACATAAAATCTATACATCGTATCATGTGAAAAATAAGATAATACGAATAGTTTTCGTGGGAGTACTCCTTAGGGGTTTTAGTTTTAAGTGCATTAGCCACTCTCTCGGGCACAGTGGCCAATAACTGTACATAGGTTTCCCATTCGTTTTGTAGTACATATCTATTATTGTCGTTCATAACTAAGCTACTACAATCAATAATAGATACTAAGATGGCATCACATTTTGCATATTTCAACGTAATATAAGCCAATGCTTCCAACACAATGGAATTCCTTTCCTCCTTCAAAAACCCACACAAATTAATTAATATTTCGTGACTTGTAGCGAAACTCTCTTCCACTGTAAATAAAGCGGAGACTTCCTCAAAATCCGGCCACTTTAGTAGCAGAGTGCGCACCACTCTACCCAATAGGTTTGCGTATTCATTTCTAAGGGGCGGAGATAATATGACGTCATCCAATCGCGTGAGCTTCTGCACGGAGGCGGGTCCGGGCAGCAGGCGCAGCACGTCGTCGAGCGCCAGCGCGAGCTCGCGACTAGTGGACCGCGGGGACGCGCCGCCCGCGCACGCCGCGCCCAGCGCGCGCATGGCCGCCAGCAGCCCTGGAAACACAAACACCTGAATGTGCCCAAAGGAAAACGATTCAACGACCACCGCAGTACAACTACTGTTCAAATAAATTTATATATAAGTCACATATATATTTTGTTATGAGGTCTTATTTATAAATGTTTTTGGAGGCTGTATATGTCTCATATTAATGGTTACCAGAGCTAATTTTCATTATTTCATTATCTGTGTTATTACAACAAGCACTTTTATATAAAAGTAATATTATTTTTTTAATAATATTTCAGATTTATTCAAATAGAAAAAAATAATAAACTTTTATATACTTCAGTGATAATAATGTGTAAATTTACTATTACATTTATTAATAAGGCCATTTTGTGTGTAAGTGTATAAGTGTGCCGGATGTATGTATAATTTAATAAGTAATGTCTACACATCAAGAAATTGTTTAAGGACAATTATACAAATTTAAGTACCAACATTTTATAAAATTTTTCATTTATTCCCAAATCTTCCATAACCCAACACCTAATAGAGTAGGTATGTCTCACCTACTGCCCGTATGTACCCATTACTCCCATGTATGTAAAATAACACTAGCAAAACACACCAACCTTTTACTATAAAAAAACGCAACAGCACCACCCACCTGTAGTATGACGCTAAAGCGTAGCAAACGGATCGCTCAGTGAGTCCACTGTCAGATCAAACAGCAGGTCCACTAGTATTCACATTGGCACTGGTTGTGGGTTCAATTCTCACTCCGAGTGAATGATTATAGATAAATATTTTCAGTTTTCCAAAACAAAATATATCAAAATAAGATTAAAATAGAGACACTACTGTCCACTAGCACTAGACTACGTTTTTCTAAAAAAAAATCAAATAAATATAAAAACCAACCCACCTGTACTAACAGGCTGCAACGTAGCGAATTGATCGCTCAGCGAGTCTACTGTCAGATCAAACAGCGGGTCTACTGGTACTGGCATGTGCACTGGTTGTGGCACTGTTTGTTGATTGGTGGAGAGTGTAGAGTTCACGTTAGTTAGTGGCGATGATAGTTCCGAGAGAAGATCCAGGTTTGAAGATGGCACTGAAATTGTATCGAAAATGTTTTTTTTTTAAATATATATAAGAATTGAGGAACACCATGTAAACGCGACGGTTGTGGGTTCGATTCTCACTCGGCGAATAGATGTAATATTTTTATTTAATCGTTCTGCTAACAAAACAACGCCCGGCATTGATTTCTTTCACTCAAAAAGCAAAAAATCTATGCAGCGTGGGGAAGGAAGTGTTAAGACACTAGACAGGGGATTCCTTAAGCCTACTCTTCTATATGCAGGATACAGCGTGAAACTAAAATGCCCATACATACTATTTCGGAAAATGTATAAAAAAAAATACATATTGGGGCTCGGACCCGCGCTTCTTGTTAACCGTTCAAACGCTTTGTCCACTCTGCCATACATTCACATCAAGTTATGTACAAACTTTTAAATGCACATTTACAACTTATTAATGTTGCGGCGCGCGTTCAATTTTCATAACGTTTAATTTTTTGAGATAACACTTTAAAAAAATGTATGGAATTTACAATTATTATATTATTTTTACACTTTTATTCAAAACAAATTGCAGCTCAAAATCTATAAAAAAAATAACTAATCACATATCTTCAAAATTAACTATGAACTTCAACTTACCAGAACTAGTAACATTATTATTGAAAGCACTAGTGAAGTCAGCGAACACATCGCTGGGGGCGGAAGTGAAGGCTTGCGTGAAGTCTGTGAAGTCGCCTTCCTTGGGGAGTGAAGTGGGCTCTTCAGCTCTGAAGTACATAAATTGTTTGTTTTATTCTTATTTGTATTTTGAAATCATTTTGTTGATAATAATCCAAAGTGAGTGTCATTGTAAAATCTTCTATCTCGTAACCTCTAAGCTTATAACTAATGTTTTATAAGTAAAAAGCCAAATTATATAACAAAAAATATAAAAGTTCCAACACTCATTATCTCGAAAAATATTTTTGCAGAAAATGTACGAAAATATTGATGATAGTGGGATTTGAATTCTCGCCTCTTACCGTTTAAGCGCTCTAACTATTAAGACATACGTTCTCATGAAGATTAGATGAAATTCTTATACGCGCTGGTATATTTTATTTATGTTTCTAAAGACGCCGCGCCTCTACATAATTTTTTTTAAACGTTTTTTAAGAACAGTTTTTACAGAGTAATTTATCTTTCCTAAGGAAAAAATAGTACTTTTATAATATTTTGTTAAACTTTAAAAATGTTACAAGCATTCCTTACCTCGGATCAAAATCATCTTCAACTAACGCGACATTAGCATTAGTATTGCCAACATTCGCATTAACATTAGCAGTATTCACGGGAGACGGCGCCGGACACGTTTTGAACAGATCATCTAATAGTTCTTGTGAATTATTGTTTGTGTTGGCAGCATTGGCGGTTATGTTTGTTATGTTGGCAGTATTGGCGCTCATGTTGGTACTTGAATTGGCTGACTTGCCGTAGGACGCTGCTGCACCTGGAATTAAAAAAAATATGTTATACGCGACGGTTGTGGGTTCGATTTCCACTTGTGGAGATTTGAAAAGACAAAACGCGGTGTTGAGTTTCGCCATTCAACTCGCAATGTCTTGATAATTGAGTGGCAAGTAGGAAACGGAGCGTCTAAACACCAGGTTACCTGCTAACCCTGCTGTTAAATAAAAAAACATATAATATATGTTACATTCGAAAATCTAAATAATTTTGTACTACTTAGAGTACTAAATACACTTTACCAGCCATAAATATAAGAAATTTATTTTTAGACTTGCTAAACCTCTGAAACATTGTGATGTAAAATCTAGGGGCACAGTAAACACCCCCGGCCGCTTGAACTATATGATATATTTTTTTACCTATTAAATATAATTAAAGGGAAAAAAGTCGTTCATTTATTATTTTAAGGCGCTGTATTGCATTAAGTTTTCCCGCCTATGCTTAATTTTTGTATATACAAAGAAAAACGCAGTAAACAATCTAAATATACTATACAAACATGATAGCCAGTTGTAGCACAATAACACAAATGTGCGACTGTGAACGCGACGATTGTGGGCTCGATTCCCACTCAGGGCAATGATTTATTATTTACTAATCTTTTCATTTCTTCGCTGTGGTAAATAGACAAAGCGCGGCCTTGGTTTCCGCCATTTAACACTTCATTCGGCGGTACATGGGGAACAGTGTCTTAATACAAAAAGAAAAAAAAACACATTACCTAAATCAATTTTCTTAACGGGCGTGCTGGGCTTCACCCGGGCGGGACTGCGCAGGCTGATGTTCAGTGTTTTATTCCTCTCTTCTCTTTCTTTCTCTCTATCGCGAGGTCGTTGACTCCGCGGAGGGGACTCGTCTATCACTTCTGAGTCGCGGTACACGTTTTCTCTGTAAAACAAAGCGTTATTTTTTTAGTTTCACGATGTATCCTGTATATGTATAGGCACTGGATACATAGTGTTAAGACTGCGTGGTGTGGTGGTGGAACTTAACGCTGCGTTTTATTTTTTTAACGGAGCTAGCAGGATATGAAGATAATACTAACTTACAATTATCGCGCCACAACGGCCTCTAAGCTTGTTTAATTATCTATTCAATTATCAATGTATTTATCAAATATAAATTCAAGAAGCAAATTTAGATTTTACAAATAAAAAAATGTATTTTTTAACTTAAATTATAAAATAACTTTGGAAAATAAATAATTTATACTATCAATCAAAATAAATAAATTATACATTTAGTTTTTTTTAGTAATCAATAAAAATAATATTAAATATATAATTAATTTTATACTAAAATAATACACACTTTTGTGGTTTCCTCTGCCCATATTCACCATCTGAGTCCTCTCTTTCGTAGTCATCTTCGTCATTCCTTTCTTTACTCTCATCTGTTAAGTAAACAAAAAAAAGTGTAAAAATAATATATTTTAAATAAGAATTTGATGGCTTGGATGTTTATGTGATATTATTTGTTTTGTGCCACTTAAATCAATAATTTAAACAAATCAAAATATATAAAAACTGTTAAAGTAAAAAGTTACACATAGTTTGAGTTTAATCAAAATGAAAACACAAATAAACAATAATAACAACAGTGTGTTTGTTTTTTAATAATAATTAGATTTGATTATAATATTATTTTCGCTTTCATAAAATTAGCGTATATTTGAAGTTAATCCTAACATGTACTAGCGACGACACTTACGGCCTCGTAAGCGCCCGTTTATTTACATAAAATCTGTGTTATTCTGTTGTATAAACTATATTACTGTAAAGTTTCATCAAAAACCATCTAGTAGTTTTGGCGTTAAAGTGGAACAAATTTTTATATTTACAAGCTATATAGTAAATTTAATAAAATTGTATTAGCGTTAATTATTATATAACGATAATATAAATTTATTAAATTATACTACAATACTAACCCCACGAAGTCCCTCTATCGCTGTACTCGCCCCACCCGCCTCCACCGCTACCCATGTTCATACTCCCCCGAGCGCCCATCACTATCGCTTCTGATGACATACCTATAATAAATAAAATAAAAATAAATAAAGATTTCGCCATTTAACACTATAATTGTGGGCTTCAATTTCGTTTTGGGCAATGTTTTTAGCTTCATGCATCTCTTGCATAGAAAACTATACTAAGGTCATGCTTCAGTTCCCCACTTTAGAATATTCTTTATTCCACTAAATTCATATATTTCATTTCAATTACAACAGTAGATTTATGTGTATAAGATATATCAAGAAATCAACCTGTGGGAGTGGTTAAGTGTAAAATAGTGGAAAAGACAAAACAGTGCAGTGAAAATGAAAAAATTATATATCTCAATTTTTTACTTGTATGTACTTCAAAAATAAATATCATTTTATACCTTACCTATATATTTATCTTTATTTTTCTTGGCCTTCTTTCTCTCTTCTCTCAATTTCTCATCGTCCTGTATAAAGTCAATGAGCTCCCGCACTTTGTGTCTTACATTGATACCCTGAAAAACATTTAAATGTGTTAATTTTTATAACTACTTCTATTATTAAAAGCGGGAAACTTTTTCAGTTTCAGTTTTTTCCTTCTCAGCAGAGTAGAAAGAAGGGCGTTTTAACGCTAAGTGGCGTTAAAATATTCCTTTCACCATTTTTTTCCTAATTTTCGAGACATGCTAAGTGAAAAAAAAACAATCACAACTCAACGAAAAAAGAGCCCAAAGTATTATGCATTATATATTCCTCTTTCTTACCTGATCTTTTCCCATATCATCTACAAATGTGTAGTTCTCGAGGGAGCGCAAATCGTATATGTGCTCGCGCGCTGATGTCACCACTCTTTCAGAGCCATTTCTCACCAAATAACTCAATAAAAGGAGACACTGAAACAGAAAATAACGATATATATATATATATATATATATATATATATATATATATATATATATATATATATATATATATATATATATATATATATATATATATATATATATAGATTAATGTGAATATAAACTAACAGAAAGGCTATTTCTTTTGTTTTTTCTAAACCTTGATTACACGGATCATTCGCATCCGCCTATTCAAATGTGGTAATTTCATCCCTCATCTTATGTCGGAACTTGATACCAGCGCTAGGAAATTCTCTCGTGGCAATTGAACCAACAACCATCGTGTTTACATTTACATGCTGTGCCACGTTATATTATTATAATAAAAAAAAGTATGACATAGTATTATAATAAAATAACTACTAACCTTATAAGTCCGTCTCCAATGCGATCTATTATCATGTAGCATCCGTCTCCACAACATGGACATGACCTCAGGGAAGTGTTCATATGTGAATGTAGCTAAGGCCAGTTCCTGCATCTGCTGTCCAGTGGGTCCCCACGCCTCGTCTGATGTAGCTTCACGCACTTTACCTTCTACTTCTGTGTAGTTCATCACTACGTTGGTGCTGGTTAAAATTAATATTCGAAAATCAATTAAATTATTTCTTTGGGTAGAGGAAATTTGTAAAGATTTGTAAAGAAAAAACGTAAATTACGACTTTAGGACGTAAGCTAGATGAGAATTTATGTTATGGCTTTGTGATCAGAACGCTGGGAAGGTATCTAATCCTACTACGTTACGTGCAGTTTTGTACGTTTTCTAAAAAGAGTATATATTTTTGATAATTATATTATTAAGGCTGATATTGGCGGTGGTAGTGGGTTTGATTTATGCTTAGGAAAATGTATTATTTTCATCTGATAGATCAAAAAGAGACACAGAGTTTCACCACCCAACAGGCAATTGGAAAACGGAGACTTCTGACTCGGGGCTCTCTCTGCCTATCCCGCTATATGTAGGATACAAGATTGAAAGAAAACTTAGTGAACGAAAACTCCAGTCTCCATAACGTATATATGTTTACATATAGATATTGCGTTTTGAATAATCCGTGATAGAATCTAATACTGCTCCTTAATAAATTCGGCAAAAGAAATGAAAATATGTAATTTAAAACTAACAATATACATTTTTATAGAATAATTCCAATCGCGCTGCGACTTCGCGATCGTGATAGCTTATTTTTTCTCTTAGTACACACTACACTACTACACAATACCATACCTCTGTACCCTTATATTATCACTTACACATATAATAAAAATGAAACTGATCGCTATCTGTACGTTGAAGATTTATGAGAAAAACTATCATTAAGAGCCTTTATCAAAGTAATATATAATTAATTTTGCATGATTGTTTGTCTATGCGTTTATTAGACGTATGTGTAGACTAATCTCAGAAATGGCTTAATCGATTTAATTGCAGTTTTCATTATTGTTAGGAAACGAAAGTAATGAAAGTATGCAAATTACTAAGTTAATAATTATGTAGTTCAAGCGGGCAAAGTCGCGAGTGAGTCGCTAGTATAAAATGAACGAATAATAAAAATAAGTCAATTCCTTCTTAAGCCGACAAAGAAAAAAATATTTATTAAATTTAAATTCATAATAAATCAAGTGTCCGGTACAAGATAGTGAAAAAATCATACATATTACATCTAAATAACTACTCTATATGGATAAATGAATTTCCAAAAAGGAGGTCGGGTAGGTTATCTCAATTTTGATGTAATACAAGTATAACGTAATAAACAAGTTTCAGAAATCACCAATATGGTCAAATGAATGTTAATAAATGAAACGATAACATCGTGACAGTAATTGGTACTTGTCAATCGAAAGCATTATGGTTGCGTGTTCAAATTCGCTTATGAAAAACGTTAATGTTTAACTGAAATCTTTTAGTTTCTTTGTTTTTTTCTATTTTATATAGGCAAAATACGTGGATAAGACCTATCAGGAGACCTAGGAACTATGTAGGGTAGGGAAAAAACTGACCGAAACTCAGCAGAGTTAAATCATATATTATTTTAGCTTCACACTGTATCCCGCACATAGCAGGGCAGACAGAGTATGCCAGGGATTCTAGTGTTAAGACACTCCGTTTTCTATAAGACACTTTCGTTACCCGCCTTTCCGCCGAATTCTGGAGACATTGCGTGTTGAGTGGCGGAACTCACTCTTTACCAGAGCATAAAATATATTAAAGTTTTTTTTTTCAAATAATGTGTTTGGGAGCTACGATGCCAAAGATACAAACACGCAGTGTCTTTGACATACAATGAAGTGACATGTCAATCTCTTTCTCTCTCTGTTTGCTAAACAAAATGCAGAATTGTAAACATAGATATCTTTCCAGTCACTTTTTAGTAAATTGAAAAGATAGATAGATTATTTTAGAAACAATGCGTAATAAAACTCAACGCCAATTCAACGGACAAAAACATTTGAAAAAGGATCCAAATCCATCGCGTACACGTATTATGCGTTATGATGAATGTATTTTTTCATTTATGCGATAAAAATGTTAAAATAGCTAAAAGCTGTCAAAGATGTTCGACTCCCGATACATTGAACTTTTTATAGGTTTTCTTAAAATATATCTAATATTTGTTTTAATAAAACACATCTTGAACGAGGTTGGGACAACTCAATAGTACAAAATATATAATACAAAAAGTTGACATTATCAATAAGGTATGAACAGTTACGTAGCAGTCATGGCAGTGAAGCAACAATAAAAAGAGAAAGGCTGTAATGTTTTACTGATCTTATATAAAGGGTCACCAAAAGTATGTACATGCTACCTCAAATACTTTAAATATATTAACTGGTAAGACAAACTGTGGCGTTGAGTTCCGCCACTTATGATGTCTTCTAAACAAAAACTCAACAAGTTTTTGTTTTGAAGACATCGACCAGCGAAACCAAATTCCCATGCATTATCTAAATAGACCAATTAAATATATTTTTTTTTTTTGCTTTACGCTGTATCTATCACATAGCAGAGTAGACAAAAGTAACCTGGCAACCTAGTTCTAATACACTTCGTTCCTCATCAAGACTTCCTTTCCCCACTTTCTGCCAAATTCTCGAGGCATTGCGTGTTGAGTTTACTTAACTCGACGCCGCGCTTTGCCTCGTTACCAGAGCGAGGAAATAAAAATATTAAATATTTCATTATCCTCCTCCTCCTCTACGCTACAATGGCGCCATTAAATCAGAGTAGGTATATTTTTTTAAAACTTTATTGAACACAAATAAATATAAACAGATACATACTGACACATTATGATGTTTTTTATTCAATTTAGATAACATGTATTCCACTTAAGATAATGTATAAAGAATTAATAGAATATTACAATATATTTTATAGCAGCACACCGTAACCCATATATCGTAGGGTAGGCAGAGGGAAGGTAGTTTGAAGACACTTTGTTCCCACAATGTCCAATTTTAGAGACATTGCATGTTGACATTGAGCACACCTCAAAAATAATTAATTTAACAAAAAAAGTTTCCCAAGTGTGGAATAACACTTTAAAATTGAAAAAAATATAAAAATATTTTTTTTACTGATTGGAAATTGAAAATATTGTATTAAACATCCTTTGTATTTAGTACACTCTGATTTATAGTGATTTCTTCATATTACTTAAAAATATAATCAACAAGGTCATCATCGTGCAACGGGACAGTGGCAGTACTCGATATGATAGGTAGTAAACTCATTCAATCACTATTTTATTTGATGATTACCTCTCTATAATATTTTCCCACTCCTTGGTTTGTTAAGAAAAGATGCAGTTTCACAATATTTCTAAAATGGTTAAAAAAAATTAAAACAGTGTTTAAACACTAGGTTTTTCTATCTGCCATGCCATTTGTGAAAGTAGCATGAAAGTCAATAAACAAAATGAATATACATTTATTATTATACCTGCAATTTCAACTGCGTGGGAATATAAATTGATATGACTACTATTTGTGAATTGATTAAAATAAAACAAACACTAGGGATGTTTACCAAATTAGAATAATGAAAACCGTATTTAAATTGGTTATATAATTTCTGAGATTAGTTTTTTTTTAAATCAGTGTTTTGGATTCTATAACTGCGAAAAATGGCCACAAAAATATTTTGTTCTCATATATCTTCCAGATATAGACTCACTGCCTATTTCAGTTGTATTTTTATTAAAATATATAAATAATAAATAAGACATGACGCAGAGGTACAAAGTGTGACTGCAAAATTGACTGGTTGTGGGTTTGATCCCCACTGAAGGACATGAAATATTTATTAAAACTTATATTTTCATTTTTTTGCTCTTGGGTTGAGGCTAAGCACGGCGTTGAGTTCTGCCACTCAACACACAATGGCTCCAGAATTTGGCAGAAAATGGGGAACAGAGTGTCTTAACACTAGGTTTCCTGCATATCTTGTTGTGTGTATGTTGGGATACAGCGTGATAATTTTAGCATGAAGAGCAGAAAAAATGTTCCAAGATAAGTCCTTATCACCTAACACTAACTATCTTTAACACAATCAATCACACTTATGTGTTATATAAATAATAAATATGTTTAAGTAATTTGTTTACAAATTATATAATATTTGCATTTTCATATATTCTATAAATATGATAAATAAATCATGTGAATTCAATAACATTCACTTCTTGGAAAAATTATATTTATTCATGTTTTCTTCAATTTTACAAACCTCCCTTGCACATAGCAGGATAGCCAAAAAAACTTAGACCTTAGACATTTTCTTCTCTACTTTTCACATCTAACATAGACAACTGACAGGACTTAACAATGTTCCTTGTAACACCATAATTAGATATAATAATTTCCATAAGTGATACAGCGTCACAACATTTAGCTGTAAATGATTATAGTTGAATTTCCACTCATGAAATATTTCCATTTCGTCACTCTGGTAAGAAATAGTGACATTGAGTTGTCTTACTCAACATTCTAGTTGGTTCCCTTTGCTATTGGGATTTGCTTGTGGGATACAGCTTGAAGCTAAAGAAAAACAATTATTCCCCCCAAATGGAGATTGGAACCCACAACAACTATGCACAAGAACCTCAAATATTAAAGTACTGAAAAGTCTACATATAAAAAGTATGTAATATATAAGCTGCATAGTATAGTGGCGCTAATTAAGAAATAGTGTCAAGGTTAGAGCAAAAATGTATTAAGATAAACTTGCCATTTCATTTGTAAAGATTTTGTGAAATTATACTTGTAATTCAAATACATTATCTTAAATGAAATGGTTGCTTTTATTGAGGTAATTTATTTAATATTTTTTGTGAAATTACTAATATATGCATAACCTTAACATTCAATATATAACTGAATTCACACTATAACTGAATTTACAATTCAATATATAACTGAACACACAAATTATATAAAAAACCAATATCACACTTTTTCCTACATAGGAGTGTTAAGAGATTTCATACCCCATACACTACCCCATTTGTGAGAGATAGTATGTTCAGTGGCAGAACGGTGGAAAGTGGGTATGTGGTGTTGAACCAAACAAATGCACTAGATTTCCATTGCCTGCTATACAGGAAAAAGTATGAAGCTGATTCATTTATTTATAGTGCAACCTGTGCAATGCTGTATAGAATAATTAATTTACTTTATGGCAAAATTAACAAACAGAAAAATGGAGTATTTTAAAAGTATTTTTTTCTCCATATCCAGATGCAAAGAAAAAAGTCTTAATAGTTTAAAGCATTGGTTCATCAAAAGCTATTAATACCTAATTGAAATAAAAATCACAAATCAATATAAATTGGTACCAATGTGCCAATTACTACACACCAGCTACTAATTCAAAAATTTTAACAATATTTTCGAAATAGTTAAACCACGTATAAAAGAACTGAAGAGTAAACGGGAAGTGATTTTGTATACATTGCTATACAAACCGTTTAGGCTAAATAGTGGTATTTAAATATGAATGCAAGTAACTCACTTTATACATTTACTATGTCGAAATCACATTATCAGGTCTTTCGACATTATTGAATGCGCTTAGAGCTCAATAATAGATGGTTACAATGCATTGTAATGTCAGATTACAGTATGATAATAAATGTACAGGTTTTTTGTATGTAAATAGCTATTAAGATTCCTAATTTCTTATCATTTTGGATATTGATAACGAATACTTCTAAGCGAGTTAAGACGAGGACAGTATATAGTACATACAAAAAGTATCACATTTAAAATTCACGCATGGATAAAATAGACACTGAGAAGAACGTGCAAATGTGGATATTTAGAATAATTAATACACTAGATTTTTAAGTAGGATGTGTAATTAACATAAAATTATCTAAAATATTGTTTCAACTTACACCTTGTCGGCCAACTCGCGGACTTTCCACATGCTTATAAAACGATCCATTTCACTGCACTGTTATTGTGTGATATTGAATTAACTAAATCACAGTAATTACACGTAAAATAACATAAAAATCATATATAAACGTTAGCTGATGATTTGGCTGACATTCTCGCAAAATGGCGAGAGCTAGATATAATGTTGCCAGGTTATAAAAATCACAGAACACATATACCCAAAGGGATAAAAATAGTGTTTGAAATTTTGATTTATTTTTATTTTACTAGCGACCTTCTCGCGGCTTTGTTCATTTTAATTACATAATTATTATTTAACTAATCTGCATTACTTACGTTTTTTTAATAATAATATGATTTTAAAACAAAAATGTTAAAACAATATCTACATTTATATTGAAAAGTAAAATTTAAGCCAATTCAATAAAAGTTATTTAACACTTGACAAGCTAGCCAAAATACAATGGTAAAAAAGCTGCAATTAAATCTTTTAAGTCATCAGTGTGAACAAAAGAACAGCCAAAAAAAGTATTTAAATAACATTTTTCTTATCCTTTCTTTTATATTATTTGTAACATATTTCAAGAATTATTCAAGTATAATTTAATAATATACTAGAATTATGTCTGTTTCTATATAATTAAAAAAAACTCAAGGTACAATATACATAGAATAAAAACTACAAAAACATTTTTTTTTTTACTTTAATTTATTAATTAATTTTTAATTTATTAATTAATAAGAAAATTTCTTAAAATACTTATTATTATTAAGTTTTTTGGATATAATTTATTCTGTCATACAATGTCATATTTGTCACATACGACTAAATGCTCCTCTTATAATAAGCAAGCTCACACAAAAATCGATCTAAAATTCCGATATCTTTTCTGTTTATAAAAAAAAAGTATTTAAGCACTAATTATAGCTTAATTTCTGGCATCACGCTGTACTCCGCATGTAGCAGGTAGCGATTAGTGGAACTCAATGCCGCGCTTTGCCTCGCTATCAGAGCGAGGAATTTAAAATATTGAATGTTTCATTTCTTTGAGTGGGAATCGAACCCACAACCTGTTGCGGTTCAGTTGCTCTTCTGTGCCTCTGCGCCAGGACTGGTCTCTAGCTAGAGCTTCATTATGTAGATATAATAAAAAACTTTGCCTATTCACAACTTTTTTTACAAAGTATAGATATACATATATAGTCCATGTTTTATTTTCACTGCCACAGAGAAAAGTCATTCATTAAACAACTTCTAATGAGGCTTAAGCGACCTCATTAGAAGGTCATACATCATTTCTTTGCTAATTGTTCATTTTGCGGCTGAGCGTAATACTGCCATAGCTCAATTGCCTTATTTGCTACTACTTCTTCACATTGCTCTGGGATCTAGAAAAAAAAAGGTTATTTCTTTTTTTTTATCTGTAGAAATAGTATTTTAGGACATATTTTATTTATTTTGTTAACTTTATCAAAATTAACAGTTGAGGTTTAAGTAATTAGTAATGAATAATAATTTATATCTTTATAATTTATTCCTTTGCAATAAAAATGTATAGTACAATTTTATAAGTATGTTTAATAAAATTGGGGCCATCATAGTGCATTAAAACAACATCAAACACAAAATGCAACAGTTGAGAGCTTAATGTTGACTCGAGTGAAATATTTCAATATTTTAATTGAAGAGGATTGTGTTCGTGAAAACTAGATTTTATCTGCCCTTCTGTATGTGGGATAAATTGTAAACTTAAAAAAAATATATATTAACAAAGTTAATGGTTACCTCTAAAACACATTTCAGTACTTCAGCCTCATTTTTAGATTTCAATATTTGTCGTCGCAATGTAATTATGAGTGTAACAGCCACAAATGACAGGATTTTTGGTGCACCACTGCAAATTTTATCCCATATTCTGAAAAAAAAACCAAATTTATTTATAAATTATTTAAAGAGCCAATTTATTAGTTTTACTTTTTAAATAGGTTGACATTTATCTTATAATGGAATAAAATTCTAAAAAGTTAAAATATATATTTTTCCTACTATTGTAAACATTTAGGATTATCCATATTATTACTAACTATTTATCACCAACACACATTTCCAAGGACTATATGATTTCTGCCTATTATTTGATTTATAAATATGAGTGTTTTAGTTTATAATAATTTTAGTGTAATTATAGGAATAGTCTTCCTCAAAAATGCCACTAAAACAAAAAGAATTTATCAAATCTGATTTATAGTTCTAGAGATTAGTCGATTACTGTTTGTCATGGCACAAAACAATTCTGTAAGCACAACTGGTTGTGGGTGCGATCCCCACTCTAGGAAATGATTTATTTATTTAAATTTATATTTTCATGTCTTCGCTCTGGTGTCTAGGCAAAGCGCGACGTTTAGTTCTCCATTCAACATGCAATGCCTGCAGAATTCAGCGGAAAGTGGGGAATGGAGTATCCACACTAGATTCCCTCTGTGTGCGGGAAATAGCATATAGAAGCTGATTTATTTAGAATGTTCCAACTTATAAAATTTATATTTAATTACTCACTTGGTAAGGGAAGTGTCATCTAGGACGCCTGCAAAACAACAGTTGAACCATTTGGTTAGAGGCAGTAT
Source organism: Heliconius himera (assembly GCA_021202915.1). Lineage (NCBI taxonomy): Eukaryota > Metazoa > Arthropoda > Insecta > Lepidoptera > Nymphalidae > Heliconius > Heliconius himera. The sequence continues at coordinate 81,679 of JAJHJA010000022.1, read as the reverse complement.
GTCTAGTGCTTTTATTTCAACTAAGTGGCTGAAAACAATATAAAAGTAAAAAGAAATTGATAGCTATGAAATAAAATTGTATAAATAAACTTTTAAACATACATAAAAATATTACTAACTTTTTAAATAAAAAAATAAATAAAAAAGAATTCACACTTTATTTAGAAAAAAATCTATATTAGCTTTTGCTTTTGTTACCAAATCATTTTGTAAGATTTTTTATTCACCTTCCAGTATTTGAGGTTAGCTGTGTGTCTGTATGTGTGTGTGTGACTGTAAACGCGATAGTTTGTGGGTAAGATTCCCACTTGAGGAAATTAAATATTTAATATTTATATTATTTCTGTGCTCTAGCAACAAGGCACAGCACAAATAGGGTTGTGGCACTGAACTCGCAATGCCTCTAGAATTAAGCGGAAAATGGGGAATAGTATGTTCGTAACGAGAATGAAGTGTCTTAACACTTGGTTCCCAAGTTCTTTTACTACACTGCGAGTATAGTGTGATGCTAAAAAAATAAAAAAGTGTTATCCAGCATACAGTAGGGTGCCGAGATCACTAGTGTTAAGATACTCTAAACTCTGCTTTCTGCTTGAAATTGCATGTTCAGTTGAGTATAATCAATCCAACAATCATTACACATATTATAAAATAAACATACTTATAAACATCCTTATCTTCCTTTTCCAGCATACTTTCGAATGCTTCCTTTAATTTTGGAAGGTCTTTCTGCATATTTTGCACAATATCAGTTAAGGATTTACTCAACCAGTATACATCTACTTCATCATCATACAACTGAGCTAATGTTTTAGCTATGGGAAGGAAGGTATTGGCAGACTGGAATAAAATTTTCAATATCAGTTATTTTTGACATTTTTTAAATGTTATTCCATACTCTGGACAGAAAAATACTCTTAAGCATATAAAATTTGAATGTAGTGGGACTTAAGCCCGCGTGCCTTTCTGTCAACAGCTATGTTGAAATTCTTATATGGTTGTTACATTTTTTTATGTTGTTAAATTGAATGAAATATCACATGAATAATCGAGATGTTGCATGTTTAGTGGGGCAACTCAACACCATACTTTATGTTATTACCAGAGTATGGGGATGACAATACTAAATATTCGATCTCCTAATCATATTAAGCTCACAAACATAGCATAAACCAACTCACATAAGCAAAAATCTATTATACATAAATAAATAAATAAAAAATTTAACTTTATACATACATTACACCCACTCCCTGGAAATTTAGGTGCCTCCGTCTCTTCAATTTCCAAAAGCCACATTGCTAATAGAATTTCACCTCGTGGAGCCTTCATGTCTACTAAACGTAACTTTTCTACGGCGTACAATAAATGGTTATATTGATCTGTTCTTTGTTCAGCTACAAACTGGTGTGAATCTGCATAAACTGGGAGGATATCTAAAAAATTTTATTAAGCTTCATGATGTACCTATTGTTAAGATACCACATTCATAGATACTATTGAATGGGGGAAGTCAATTATTACCAGAACAAGGAAATAAAAGTAATTTATTCCCTCTAGCAGAAATTAAACCCTCAATGGCCTCTTTAAATGAATGTAATTTAATATTATTTTCAAAGTGTGTTACCTTTTCAGTGTTGTAACATAGTTTCTAACTGTACATATGATGGTTTTTAATGAGTTTCCACTAAAGGAAATGAATCTTAATAAATATATTAATTTCCTTGCTCTTGTTGGGATCTGTTATTTAACAACCCACATGCAACAGATAGAAAGTATATAATGTACAAAACTATGTTTCCTTTGTCTATCCTGCTACATGTCTAAGGCCAGAAGAAACAATTTAAACCATTTGTTTTTAATTAGTCTAAGCTCTAAACTTAAATACCTACCAAGCAGTACCTTCCAAACCAAATTTCTGTAAGCTGCTGGTACTGTGAAACGCAAACAAAACTGTTTAAGCTTCACCCTGTCCCAGGGCTTTTCTTTCATCAGTATTTCTAAAGATTTCTTCTCCTCTACACCGCGACAACCGACTTTCTCATAATATGACGAACGGAAATTCCTTTCATCTGCCATTTTAAATGTGGAGAGAGAAGAGGTAATCAATAACAATACTTGGGAAATGCGTTTTACACGACGTCCATATTCTACTTTTATGTAGTTCATAAAATAAGATGAAAACTGCGGTACATATAAAATATTTTTCGTGTTGACAAATTTTTCAGATTGACATTTAAAAACAATAGTGATGTAAATGAAACATCGAAAGGATTTTTATTGTCTATGTTATTTAGCCAATAGCATAAATAATATTTACACGGAATATAAATAATTAATTTTAAGTCTGTTTTCCAAGTCATGCAAAACTGTTCTAATGTGTTGTATATTTCTTTATTTTTACAATTGCCTTAATGAATATTATTACCACGAAATAAATAGAAAATACTATCTTAATAGTGAAATCAATTTAATACTTTGTGTTTAGAAATTTGAATTTTGCAGAAAACTGTATTATTATAGTAGGAACCATATCGTACCTAGTAGTAATTGACTTCTATTATTTTATTGCGATAGCTTTTAAAATTACATCCACTTAAATTACTTAACTAAACAATATAAAATATTTTCGTTATTTAATAATATTTATATGTAATAAAATAAATATAAGAAATACATCTCTAATAGAATAAATAAAAGTAATGACTGAAGTGGTAATGTTCTTTTCGATTTTTGAATATTGATTAAACAAAACAATAAAATGTAACCAAGCAATATTTGAAGGACATGAATTTCTTAAACACAATAGCACATTTAATATAAGTAAAATGGAAAGTTCACAAGTCCAAGATCCCGAATATATTGAAAAAAAGCGTGCTGAGTTACAATACTTTTTTAAAGATGCTAATTTTCCCAAAGAAACTATAGATAAGATAACTGAAAATGAATTGAAGCCCCTTATCGAAGGTACGAATCACAATACATGCTACATTACTGCATCTGCGTCTGGATCTGTTAAGTCAGAATACGACGTAATGTCTGGCCAACCGTTCACAAGCATTGAAGTATATAATAGACCTTTAACCAAAGATGAAATAAGAGAAAAACTAAAGGACAATCCTATTATAGAGGAAAAAGCGAAACAAATTCAGATTTCTATTAATTCTCAAAATAAAAATATTGCCGTTCCCTTAGATGAAATACAATTGCCTAAATATTCTGAAATGAAGGATGAATTAGATTCCGCAGCAGGAGATTTTGAAAAAACTAATGCAATAAAATATAAAAATAGTCAAATTTTAATGAACGCGGCCGCAGAATATCGAGCAAAGAGTAAAATTAATAAGGCCTCAACATTATACATGGAAGAAATTATATCAGACGAATCTAATGATGATAAAGAATTTGAGGCTATTGATAAAGCTGTAACAGAGTGTACTAACAAGTCTTATGAAACAAGATTTCAGGAAACAAAGGAAATGTTTCAACAATTAGCTGATAAATATGAAGATCCAAATCACAAAGAAAACGATAGTGTCAATTCAAACAAGATGAAAATAGAAGATCATCCAATTTTAAAAGAATCTTCATATTGTTTAATTGAACCAAAAGTGAAACAATCGCCCATGGACATGGTGAAAGAAAGCTATGCTATAAATGAAGCATTAAACATACCAATAAAAGATAATAAGTTCAAGCCTCAATATCGTAGTGAAGACGAAGTACAAATGAAAAAGAATAAACAGAGCAATGTAGCTGAACCACTTATAAGCAATTTCGAAACAAAACTTAAAAGTACCGAGAAATGTCTTAAAGATATTAGTAGTATTTTAAATCCAAATCCTTCAACTAAGGATTGCGAATCCGTATGTAATTCTCGACCAAATGATTTAGATTCAACTAACACAAATGAAGTAGAACCGTCGCATGTGGAAGAAATAAACAATAGAGAAAATTATGGTATGAGAATAGAAGAAACTCTACAAAATGCTCTGCAAGATATATTTAAAATTGGTAGAACGGAAAATGCCGAAAATAATGATCTTGAATATAGCGAAATGAGAAGTCTCGCAAGAAACATAGTTGAGGGGGCAGAAAATTTAAGCACGTTAATTAGGGAAGACATAACGAATAAGCTCAATAGTATGAACGAATTACTGAATGATGTGAATGAAACTTTAGAAAACTCTAGAAAGTCTAATCTCGCATATCAAAAACTTAAAGAAGAAGGAGAAGCACGCAAGCAATGCAAAAAAATAGAACAAAATATAACTAAAGACATCGACGATAGCCGAGTAAATGAAATAACAGCGGACAGAGTTAATAAAAGTAATACTGTTACTCAACTAGAAATAGATGACATAAATAATGCAATTCATAAGCTAAATAATGAAACTCAAAATCACGAAACAAGAGTTAATACATGTAAATCTAATTACGAAATAAGAAATAAAGAATGTCAGGATTTTATGAAAGAAGTCGATGGGGTATTACAAAAATCTCACAATATTTTACATCCACAATTGAAAGATAATAAATTTGAATTAGCTGAAGTATCTCAGGAAATTAAAACGACAAACGACAAATTAAATATGATTAAAAAAGAAGAAGTCGAAAGAAATAAAAAAATTGATGGACTTTTAATCGACATTAAAGATAAAATGAAGGATAACAAAGAAGTTTTACGTCTTGCAAATAATTTATTGAGACGTGAAGAAAAGAAAAAATTAAGAGCTACTTCTAATATTCAAGAACTACCAGAAATTGACGAGAAAGCTAAAGGTGATTTTATACGGGATGATGAATTGAAAGAGAATGTAGCAACTAAAGTATCTGAGATGTCATCTCTTGGAAAAGTTCGAGGTAAGTATTTGGTTGGTAAGTTTTAAAAAAATAAGTCGAAATTTTAATTTAAATAATTTGCTTCATAGATCCCGAAGAGGACGAAAAAATAAAGAAAGAGATGGCTGAAAAAGAAAAACAAAAACAGTTTCAGTTGAAAATTGAAAAGGAATTGGAAGAAATGAATCGAGGTCCAAGAATGACCAAGGAGTTTATTAGGAACCATTGCAAACAACACAAATTGTATTGTACACCTTATTTAAATGATATTTTATACCTACATTTTAAGGTTAGTGTCTGTGCTTTAATACCTATGTATTCGTTACCCAACGCTATTTATCATTTACCTATACGTTAAGTATACTAAAATATGGCTATTGAAGCGCATTTGAAAAGTGTGTAATGTATCCTGATTATAAGCGCAATGATTGTGGGTTCGATGTCTAACCAGAGAAATCATCAGTCATCAGCAAGTCAGCGTGGCTTTCAGTTCCTCCCCTCACAGTCATTGCCTCGATTTGGGCGGGAAACGGAGAGCGTGTGTTTGACATTACAAATTATTATTAAAGTTAAAAAAATATTATTTAAAATAACAAATTATTATTACTATTCAAGTAAATGACTACTTAACTATCTTAAATATTGAGGCCAATCGTGGCGCGGGGGCACAAAGTGTGTCTGTAAACGCGACTGGTAGTGGGTACGACCCCAACTCGAGGAAATGAAATATTTATTTAAATTTATATATGCAATTCATGGCTCTGGTGTCGAGGCAAAGCGAGGCGTTGAGGTATGCCACTCAAGAGGCAATGCCTTCAGAATTCAGCTCAAAGTGGGGACCGAGTGTCTTAACACTATGATCTCTCTGCCTACCCTGTTGTGTGCGGGATACATCGTAAAGCTGATTTCATTTTTTTTAAATATTTACGTAGTTATTTTAATTTCTAGGGATTTTCCAAAATTGAAAACTTGGAAGAATATACGGGACTCAAATGTATATTTCTTGAAAACAATGGCATTCAAAGGATCGAAGGTCTCGACACGCTCTCTGAATTAAAATGCTTGTATCTTCACTATAACGTCTTAAGGAAAATTGAAAATTTAAATGGTTGCCCAAAACTGGACACCCTGAACTTGGATCACAATTTTGTGACTAAAATTGAGAATTTAGACGTTGTTCCCGATTTACATACCCTTAGTATAAGTCATAATATGCTAGCAACAATCGGTGAGTAAGAGAGCTTTTAATTTATTAATTCTTTTGGAATTTATATAGGCAAATATTTAAATGTAAGACCAGTGGTGACCAGCAAATATTTAAATGTATCGTGGCGCAGGCGCACAAACGAGCAACTCTAAAGTCGAAGATTGTGGGTTCGATCCCGCCTCGAAAGAATAAAATATTTAATATTTTCATTTTCTCGCTCTGGTAACGCTGACATTCTCCACTCAGCATGCAATGCCTCCAGAATAGATCTTTGAATAGATAGAATGGGCCAGTCGTGGCGCAGCGAGAAAGCGTCTGACTGTAAAGGCGGCGTCTGTGTGTTCGATCTGCATTCGTCCTTATTTATCAGAAATGTAGACAAAGTGCTACATCCGCTTCTCAATACGCAATGTCTCGAAGTTTAAGCTTTTCGTGAGAAACAGAATGTCTTAACGCTAGGTTCCTTCTGTACCTATTATGAGGGGAAATGCGTGAAGCTGCGTTTATATTTGTATAGAAACTATTTACAGAGTATTCTCTAAGTAGTTCCTATACAAATAAGTAAAATTAAGTTTAAGTAAATGTGAAATTATACAAATAACACAAATTTAGTTGTTAGGAAATATTCTAACTTTTACTTAAAAACGTGTAGCTTATTGGTATAGGATACTTGGGCGCAAGCGGTGCAGATTCAAATACAGATAGTTACAAAATATTATAAAATAATGTATTAATATAAATACAATATTTACAGATGATTTAGAACATTTAAAGTATTGCAAGAACTTGTCAGTTCTAGATCTGTCTTATAATCGTTTAGAAGATCCGCTCATTGTTGATGTGTTACAGGACATGGCTACGTTGAAAGGTTTGTTTTGAAATATAAGCAATGTATTTTTTTTATACTTATTTTGTACCAAAAATAATACAACATGGCGGCACTGTAGTATCAGGCCTATGTTTACTTCGAGGAAACTAAATTTGAAAATTATTGGATACGAATAAAGTCAACTCGCAATGCCTGTAAATATATATAAAAATCGAACATCTATATGTAAGATATCTATAGATAAGGTGTGATTTTGAAAAAATAAAAACATTTATTTCTAGTTCTCGTCTTAACCGGAAATCCAGTAGTACGAAACATACCAGCATATCGCAAAACGCTAACACTACGTCTCAAAGAGTTGCTGAACTTGGACAACCGGCCGATATTCCCGCGCGACCGCGCCTGCGCCGTCGCCTGGCAGAGGGGGGGCGTGCAGGAGGAAATCGCTGAGAGGAGACGGTAGGAGACACTTCACTTATATAAGCAATATAAGTGAAAGTGTTCAAGAGTTAGCTAATGATTTGGATCGTCTCAGATCTTATCTGTTATTTAAATATTTAGAAACGTATTAAAATTAAATTCCAATCTGCACCTCTTATTTACTACCAAAAGCTTGTCACCAATCAAACCATACATTCTTATCGATGCTTAAATATGCTTGTTGAAATGTATCGTATCCACTACCGTCGTGTTTATAATCACTTGTGCTACTGCGCCACGACGTTGCAAATTTTTATGATTTTTGGATTTGGATTTACGATTATTTAGCCAAAGATATTTTAGTTTTTCTGCATAAAGCATGAAGGTGGTGTAAATTAAAATTTATCTCTTTGGATGAATGAAATTTTATAATTTATTATTATACAGGATAACTGTGCAATAGTAGGCCAACTTTAGGTACCCTGAACAAATTGTTGAATTTTTTGTAGATATAGTTATTTATTTTTATATATGATTTAGGACTGAAAACTTTAAATTAAATTATAATTTGACTTAAGAAGTAAGAAATTAATTTTAATAAAATATTTTTTTACAATCAGTCATCGCCAATTAATCTACGCCAATGTTAATACGCTTGTTAGTACTTCTTTAGTTGTTGTTGTTAGAATCTAGCTGGCTAGACTTAGACGGTTTCCCAGAGGCATGCGTTCGAGTCACACAGAGTAAATAAATAAAACTATGTAAAATTTTTGTACGTTTCCAAATATTTACCAAACATAATATTTTTCATTCAAGTTGGATCGCTAAAGATCAAGAAAAGGTAATGGAGAGCGTCCGCTACTTAATAAAGATGCGAGACGATAATAAGGCACGCCGAGAGGCCCGGGAGAAAGAGGAAAAAGAGAAGATGGGGCTTCCCGCAATAGGAGATAAGGTTTTAAATATTTTTTTGTTAGTAAAACTTGATAATTTCAGATTTCCGGACTTGCTCATCGAGGGCTTGTACACCAACTTTTGTACCAGGGTTGTATGTAGATCAACGAGACGTACAACTATAAAAGCTGCTCTTTACTTTTGAAAAGATATGTTCGTGTAAACGTTGTTTCTTTTTTATTTTTTTTTTATTTTTTGTTAGTAAAATTTCTGGGGTCGGCACAAAACTATTCTGGAGTTGAACGGACCACCCGTTCTCCCTTCTTCTTATGGCCAGACATATAGAATGCAGCAAAACAAACGCATAAATGCTGGTATCTTTAGATTGCGTTCACTTAGGTGCTTGATTATTTTAGTTCAAAGAACTTATTATTGCTTGATTTTTTCTTTGCTTCATTGGAACGTGGACCTGATATACGCGATCTTGAGATGGTCTGGACAGACGGCCAAACGGACGACAGAGTGATCTTATAAGAGTTCCGAGTTTTTACTTTTGAAGTATGGAACCATGAAAAATCGGGTCAAAAATCATGTTACCATTTTTAAATCTTTGAAACTATGCTACGGATTTTATTGCATTTTATCCTTATACAATGATTCATGAAGGTTTATATGTATAATACTTTCATATGATAAAGTGTATATATTTTGAAAAATATATTTTAGTGCGCCCATTAACCCTGTAAATAGGAAATGAGGAAATTGTTGTTATTTCCTGTTTACAGTTTAGTTAAGATCGCGATAGACGCTTGCGGGTAAAGGCACGAATGAAACACTAATCTTAAATTAAACTAAATCTAATGTTTTATAGGAAGAAGAAAAAGAAAGCAATGAAATTGATAATCAATTAGAGGAAAACACCGATGAGTCTAAGAAATATAAAAATGGTATAGTAACAGACATGTTAAGCGATACAGAATCTGATACTACGAGCGAAAGCGATTCAAGCGAAGACGATTCTAAATTCCAAGGTGATTAAAAGAAAAATATTCTACTTAAAGTTAACTTTAATTTAATTTAGTATGTATTTAAGAAATTTATTAACACCGTTAGCGGGCGTCTTTATATGTATTACGTTCTTTTGTGTGCCTTTTAAGCAAATATAAATATGTAATGTTGATTTATTTTCATATAGTGTGATAATAAAAACAATATTTATTTTAGAAGCTGAAACAGCAAAAATAGAATGGTCCCAAGTCGATCGTGGAAAGCATCTTATTCAAGAACTGAAAGATGAACAAAATGTCGAAGAGGAATGGAGTGGATTTGGTATTGGTACTAATATGAGACAATCAGGCGACAGGTGAGTCTCAGATCAAAACTACAACTAAACACTAAGAGTTAAGACACTCTTTTCCCTACGTACCACACAATTTTCTAGACATCGCCGGACCTTTTGTTCTTACCAGGGTGAAGAAATAAATATCATAAATTTCTCCGAGTGAGAATCGAAATAAGTTCATTTAAATTAAGTATAATTATTTGTCGCCTAAAAGAACCATAAAAACATTTAAAAAAATATTTATAACTAATTTGATATTTTGTATAATTTTAGGAATACAACGACAGAAATTTGTACTATAAATAATTTACTGTTTAATCAACCATCGAATACCGGAAATAAGAGAGCATCTCAAACATTTAAAGGTAGAATTGCTTTAAGTATTGCTAAAAGTATTACATTTCTTTACAATTTTTTTGCTTTGTACAATTTTATAATGATATCTATATATACTTTATTTTGGACAAATAAAGTATTTTGGACTTATATTATGGAAATATTTTTATAATTACAGAAATGAAAGAAAAACCTGAGCAAGAAAAAGATAGATGCGAAAGCACAGAATCTCTCGATAATTTCAATGCTATAAAGAAACCATTAATTGAAATTATTGAAGAATATAATAAACGATCTAAAGATGAGAACAAACTTATTGTAGAGCACGTTAAAGAAAGAAGCGGTATCGTAGAAGAAGGCGACTTGATAATAGATCACGATAGAAAGCTAGCTTATGAAAAAGCTGAAGTCCAAAAAGAAACTAAGCAATCTAGAAATATAAGAAAACGTATACAAATAAAAGAAATAAATAAAAATAGCGCGGACTCTAAAGAAAACTTCAATGAGAACCGTGAAAACAATGATAATGATGATGTAAAGTCAAAAGAAAGTGAAAATGAACAAAAAAATAACGAGAAACAGGATACTTCAAAAGAATCCTCTAGTCTAAATAGCAATGGTGGAAGACAGGAAGGTATGGAGTTTATTGATTTTAATATAAAATTTATAACTAATACGGCGTTAAATTCTTAAAAAAAGTGGGAGTCTTATGACTTTCTTTGACATTTTTTTTAGCATCACAATCTAACGGTGGTGGCGGTGACAGTGTGTCTTTAAATTTTACAAGTGCAATACAGTCGACCACTAAATATTATACTGAAGATAATTATGACTTAGAACCTAGTGCTGAAGATTTGGAAATATTTGCAGAATTAGATAAAGAACAACTGGAAAGGGACGCAAGGATAGCGAGAGGAGAGCCAGCTGTTGATCCCATGGTAAACATTTGAATTAAAATATCGCTTTTTGGCTTAAAGCTGTATTCCGCACGTGGCAGAGTAAAGGAAACCTGGGAACCTAGTGTTCCCAGACTCTCTATTCCCATTAAGACAATTCCGTTCCCCACTTTCCGCCGAATTCTGGAGGAGTTGCGTGTTGAGTAGCAGAACTCTTTGCTTCGACTCTAAAGCGAAAAAATATAAAGTATTAACAGGTAGGTTCCCTCTGCCTACCCTGCTGTGTGCGGGATAAATAGCGTGAAGCTGATTTTAAAACTTTAACAGTCATATTACAGTTAGACGTTCAGTCACTGCGCTACAGAGTCCTGAAAAATAATATTAGTATTGTAAGATTATAACATGTAATACAATCACTATGTTAAATATTATAATTTAAATTCACTAGAAACTCTACGATGCTAAAACGATGGCGGAGTTCCACAAGTCTCAAGACCCTACTCCGGCGCACGCGCTCCAGGAGAAGAATTATGTAACTACGTACAAAACTGATAACGCCTATGACAGGATTGCTTTAAGTCAGAAGACTGGAGGAGATATTCAGAGTAAGGATGTTTATCTTTTTACCCGACTGTGCGACGGAAAGGAGAGTAATGTGTTTATCAGCGTATTACGTATGTTTGTTCCTATATGGCATTATAGAGACAATTTAGATGATTCATATGTCAGTTGGTTCGTCTTAACTTTGCGAGTCTTACACATATGACAAAAATCAGAATTTACCACAGTGACAGCAGACGATATATTGTCAAAATAAAAAAGTTCAAAAATCGACGAATACTACCAAGTTGGGTGGAGAAACGGTATTCATAAATACATAATGTTTAGTTTTTTTTGCTTCACGTTGTGTCTCATTCCTCAGTGTACGCACGAGGATCGGTTCCGTTTTTTCCTTTTGAGGTGTGTGTATATGTAGTCATATATGTACCCTCAGATTAGGTTAGGTAGCATTTATTCATGAAAGAGTTTGGTATATTATTTAGATTAAAAAATGTTTACTAGATTCAAATAAAGTGAAACTAACGCACGTACCTGGAGCTGTTTTATGTGAAAATGTTGAATCAAAATCTATAGTGAATAAAGTTACTTATGAAATTGGCGAAGAGAATATTGAATCTATGTGTGAGTGTAGTATTAATTAATATATATTTAGAGAATTACAATTCCAGCCCTGAGCCTGACCTTAACCTTATTAGTCAATTAAATTATTAACATTAATTGAAAATTTGATGAAGTTAATTTATTCAGATTTGAGGCCGATTGTAGAATAGGATATCATATCATGTAGTTGCAAAGCGCGTTTTCAGAATCGGCGTCAACCTTGACTCTGACAATACTGTTTATAACGAAATATTTGAATAAATGTTCTTTTATTTTTGTTAATCAATAAATATATTTCAATATCTTATTTTTTTTTATTTTAGCGTCTTCATCCGATACAGAATCTATACATATATCAGATGACTCAAATCAAAATAGTTCAGAAAGTGATATACTTGAGTCTCCCAAGTTTAAAGCAACTGAAAGAAAATGTAGACCTACCACTGCTAAAGACCTAAATAAAGATAAGAAAGAGAGATCCAGAATTAATGATAACGATATAAAGAGTACTAAGTTAGATGAACAGTCTACGCCTGTGCGAATCGATGGTAAATTTAATTATATAATAGGATTTTATATGATTGTGATAGTCAGGTTTGAATTGTGCTTCCTTAACTTGGAACTTTACACTACACTTAGGGCCCCTATAATATATAGAAATATGGGGCCTCATACGGATTAGGTTAAAAGAGTTAGCTTAAAAATTTTTTTACATTATTCTCCCATTTTAAACAGAAAATAATGTCTTGTGTAACAGATTACAGAATCCTACGTAACACTTTGTGAAGCAAATGAAAAGATAATGTTTTTGATTTTAACATTTCTGGGTGAAGTTTAGTTATTGTATATTATTGTCTAATAAAAAAAAATATCATTTTGCAGACCACACTATAAGTGCAAGTGAAGTGGACCAAAACGAAGCTAAGAAGTCTATCATTGGTATGATCAATTCATATGAGGATGACAGATTTCCATCACAAGGTAGATACTTTCAAATTCAAACAAAATAAAATTAAATCAGCTTCACGCTGTATCCCGCATACAGCAGGGTAGGCAGAGGGAACCGAGTGTTAAGACACTCCGTTCCCCACTTTCTGACGAATTCTGGAGACATTGCGTGTTGAGGAAACAAACAAAATGATAGTTCATATATAAAATGAATGTCGTGAAAATGTTATCTATCGACTTTACAGCCCAAGATGTCTATGTCAAGATTGAATAAAAAAAAAACAACAACATACCAATGATAATTAATTAGAGAAAACAATGGATCGAAAAGCTATTTTTTCTAGTTAATTTTGTCCTATATTATCGATATAAAGTAAAGTCATAAGAATAATAAAATAATAGTATGTTTTTTTAGCTTGACGTATCATCTGCATATGACAGGCTACCCTGTACCCCGTGTGGCCTACGCCCAAGTGTTAAAATACTCCGTTCTCCACCGTATAATAATACTTTCAGGTACAAATTACGCCGACATGGCCGAAGATGCTCGCATCGAAGAATCAGTAGCTACTGAAATTTTAAACAAAACGATGAAATACGAGGAAGAAGAAATGTACAGGCAGATGGACGTCGTCATGTCTCACGAGAGCAGAGTGGATAATACTACTAATTCTATAATTCAACAGATTTCTGATGAACTGGAGAACGAGTATAGTGTGAGCTTATAGAATATTTGATTTTTTAATATTAAAACTTCGTGTAAAATTCGAACCTAGTGGGAATTGAACCCGCACCTCTAATGCACAAGGTTTACGTAGAATTTTGCTATTAAAACACTGTTGCCGTCACGCCATCATCATCGATCATATAGTAAAAACGAAAGTTTTTACTATATGATACAGTTTTTAAAAGATTCCAAAGATTTTACGAAGTTCTGTCGATCCGCGAATTCAAAAACATCTATGATATAATAAAGTACCCTACAGAATTACAGCTTTTTTATAATGAGAGCTTAATTTTATTTTAAACATTTGCACTCGAGCATTTTTCGATTTCATATAGGCCGGGTGCCGCCCGAGTGTTATTTTTTTTTATTTGCTTCACGCTGTATTTGTATCTTGCACATAGCAGAGTAGGCATAGGGGACCTGGAAAGACAATTTTAAAATACTCCGTTACGATTGAGATACTTCTCACATTCCTCAAAATTCTGGAGGCAACAATTATGTGGACAATAACTTTGGTCTTATATTTATATTTTCAAAATTATTACGATCTATTTTATAATTCTCTTTGACACAAATAATAAAACCTACTGAACGTTAACTTTATCTTTTTTAGATAACGGAAGTATCCCACATACTAGAAACCCAAGTGCAAGAAGCAGAACAAAGATGGCGGTCTTCCGATTTCGTGAACTACACTCCTTCTCCCACTGAGTCCATCATAGACACAAATGAACACGAAACCACCTTGATACCAAGCACAGATACTTCTTTTGAAGACACTCTCACTGAGTATAAAGAGACAAACCGTACTTTTTGCTTAGAAAAAGATTCAGAGGCAATGACTGTAGAAATAAATGATAATGATTCGAATATTAATGACGGAATCAATGAAAATAATGATATTGAAGCAATTAATGAAGTGACTAATGGAGATAATGAAGTTAATGTGAAAGATGTTTCTGGAGATGATGAAATTTTTGAAGATTGTGAAAATGAAGAAGATAAAGTGGAGAAAGTAGAAAACTACACGCTAGAAATGAAATTGGCTCTTGGTATCATTGATTAGTTGTTTTTCTTAATTTTGTTTGTTTTTGTTAGTAGTCATAATTGTTTTAGTTTGCACGAGTGTCATAATAAAGTTTAGAGGATGATTAAGATGTTTAATTTTATCATTTTGGTGTAATTTCCTTTATTTTTATGGAAAATAGTAAGAACCTAGTAATAATTCAAAGAGAAAGGAATCTTTGGTTCTAGCCCATTTAGGTAAACAATATATGTCAAGAGATCAAATTTATTGCTGAAAATTTATTTATTTATGATTTCGAGTGCCTTTACGTTATTCTTAATAAATGGTGTTTCATTTTAAAACGATAATTACGATACGATAGATTATTATTATTTACTTTTTTCTGTGACACAAATACGTCAATTTTTGGAAAATAATTTTGAAATTTTTCTTTATACATGCCGTAAGTTTTTACTTCTTAACAAATTTCCTAATTGTATATCAACGGGAAGTACCCCATAGTTTTGATTGAAAATGCGACAAATAACGAAGCATAAACTCTCGTATCATTTGATTGTGATGATTTAGGAGATTTTTTATACTCTTAGCATACATAGTCAACCCTCCTATAACGCGGTACTCTCAGAGCGCGGTCTCCATATAACGCGGAGCTGAAATTCTTATAACGCGGTTCTCTTACAACGCGGTTCCCGTTCAACAGCTTATGGGATCATAAGTTTCTTTCGCGCAGCCTTTGAATGTCTCTAGTGACTAGATATGTTTATATAAACATGCCGGCTTATCTCATAGCCATCCACAATGATGATGATGAGGTGGGTGCCACCTCAAATCCATTGGTAAATGAAACTAAGGGATACGAATGGGTGCCAAATCTCGATTTACAATATGTTGATGTCATGTAAAGGGCTAAATTTAGCTAACGAATTAGAACTACATTTCATTCAAACAGATCATTCAACGGTGCGCAGAGCAAAGTTTAAAAGAGAACTAAGAAATTGCTTAGTTCCCTTTAGAGAGGTTTTAATGGAGTTAGAAAAAAGTTACAATCGAAAACCAATGTGAAGATGAATTAAGTGAAGAATATATTTTGCCCATTAAAAGAAGACGAGTTAGGCGACTCATATCTGACAGCGAGGACGAGTGTCGAGGAGAGAGGATGAAAGATTACATAATTTCAGTTTTTCTTGTTTTACTTAGAAAACAGTTTCTTAGTTTAATTTTTGTTTCGTTTTTTGTATTATTTAATTTATCTTGTCTTTGGAATTATTGGTCTCCATATAACGCGGTACGAATGATGTGATTTGTACTAATTATGAGTTTCTTATAGCGCTGTTTCCATATACCTAACGCAGTTCACACTCACTGCGTTGTATGAGGGTTGACAGTACATACATGCACAGATCATCTAATATAAACTTTTTGAAAACTTAACTACATATATCTTTTGATAGATTTGTGTGTAAAAGTTGCTTAAATTTATTGTGTACAGATTTATTATAAGTATAGATTTTGTTCGAAAAAACATTTCTTAATTTTTGGAAAAATCTCTATTGTTTTAATTGTATTAGGCTTATAGAGTAGTTAAAACTGTGCTTTAAAATTTTCATTTAAAGTATCTTGGCCACTAAAAGACATTCTGTATGCACGAGTTTTGTGTAAGATAAATAAATTTATTTTTTTCAATAAGTTTTAGGCTAAAGGTTTTTAAATAATAACAAATAATATTATGGAATTATTATATTTAATTTTAAAAATATAATTATTGCATTAACTTAAATATATCCGTAACAAATGTTTATAAAAATATTTTTTCTATAATGATAACAATATTTACAATGGTTATGACAAAAATGTTTTATAAAAAATATTGTTTGTAAAATGTATACGGACTATTCTAATAACAAATATAGTCCTATAGTCAGTGGGTTATTTTCCTATGATTATGGGTTCGATAAACACTCGAAGGAATGATTATATTTAAATTATAGTTACCTATGATCTAATAAGACAATTCACGGCGTTGGGTTCCGCCACTGCCGCCACACCATCCTTAAATAATTTCTTCACCTACTCTGCTAAGATTTAATTGGATTATAAATATACCCTCAATTGGGATACGAAACCACGACCTACATAGATAATAGAACATCTGTATACATTTTACTTTTAGATTGTGGCCTTCTTAGATTTTTCATAAATAAATACGATTTTTTATAATAAAAATGTTTACTTATATTAAAAATTACACGTTTTCAATGAGATTTTTTTATATGTTGATATATTTTGAATGATATAAACAATTAATTTCATTCAGATGCAAAAAAATAGTTAGTTGTTATCAAAATATCTGAAGACTTAATCTTTAAAACCACATTTTACTCAAAAGGCAATTAAAATTAATAAAAGTAAAATAATAAAAAAAAATGGTATATACAATAATCATACAATTAGAGACCAATCGTGGTGCAGGGGCTCAAGCGTATGACTGTAAACACGACAGGTTGCGGTTTCGATTCCCACTCGAAGAAATGATATTTCCATTTCTTCGCTCTGGCGTCGAGGCAAAGTGGGGCGTTGAGTTCTGCCACTATACACGCAATTCCTCCAGAATACGGTGGAAAGTGAGTAGCGGAGTGTTTTAACATCAGGCTCTGTCTGGCCCACCCTGCTACATGCTCCCGCATGAAACTCAAAAATAAATACAACTAAATTATAATTTTATCAATATTGATAAAATTATATTTTTTAAATATTTTATACTGAAGAGTATTTTCTTTATATAAATTAAAACAATCAAAATTGTTATAGAAGTCTTATATACCTAATTAATATAATCTACTGAAATCAAATTTTAATTTTACTCAAGAGTATATTTGCAATAGATATTTTTCGGTCTAGTAAGACAATTTGCAGGGTTAAGCTCCGTCTAATAGTCTATAAAATGTACAGACAGAAGTAGAATGAAGTGAAAATTATCAATTGTTTTGAAATTAAAATGTCTACATTCAATTGTATAGATTATCATAATTTGACACTTTAAAGCTGAAATTTAGAATGCTGTAATATAAAAGTTTAAATTTTTGGGCTTTATATTAAAAATCAAATGAGAAATTCATATTAATGTTAGAAAGTTCAATTGTCTGTTTGTTTGAGCGCGTTAATCTAGGGAACTAAAACTTATGGAGTCAGATAGTACATTCATCGAAGAAGGTAGGCTATTGTGTCAACGAGTAGTTATATCCAATCGACCATGCGTGCGAAGGTAAAATCATGTAATTATATATTAATGTCATAAACAGTTTAACCCAACCACAACAACGGTTTCTTTTCTACCCAACCCAAATTAAATATGTACATACTTAAGTCTGAATAAAGTCAGTTTCGACAGATAATACTAAGCACAATATAAACAAAGACTCCTATAACTTTTTTTTCTAATACAAATACAATAAAAACTAAAAAGGCACTTTTAAACATGATGACTGATTATAAATATCTGAATTTATGTAATTTCTAATTTAAATCATATACATATAAAATTGAGCTACAATTATAGGTTTAGTTTATTTTATTTATATACAAAATAATTTAAAAACATGGCATAAATGCATTATGACAAAGTTTTTCATTTAAGCTTATCTAATTTGGCTGAAAATTTAAAAATAACTAAATTAACTTACAACAATACATACATAATATATCTGTGTTAAAGATAATTCAAATATTGTGTTTAAAAAAAATCTAAACATGAGACCATAGACAATAAGAGATAATAAAAAATACATATTTTATCATCATGACATTTGATCTGTTAAAAAATTTAATACAATAAAAACAAATTTAAATAAAAAAGAACAATAAATCGTTCTTAAAAACATTTTTACACAACTGACGGTCACAGATAACCAAAAAATATATAAAAATAAAAACAAATAAACATCTATAAATACAAACAAATACGTATAAAACATCAAGCTACGTGGTGTTTTAAGTCGAATATCTCCATTAATAACGGTTCAACGGGATGAACGTCTAAATACACTCCGGTGACTTCTTCCGCAAACTTTCTGAGTTCTAGAATCTTCTGTATGAGCTTTAAAAAGGTAGATTTTGCTTCGCAACCTGGATATATGCTTTCTAAATATCTTCTAAGAAGGTAATAATAGGAATTCTGAAAAAAAACATAATAATACAAAAATAGTGGTGTTAAAAAAAAGTTATATAAAAGTAAATAATGTAAGGATTACAATAACAAAAAAATAACCAAATATAATAAAAAGCGCGAATCAGGCTCGCTCACCGAGGGTTCCTTACAAAAATTGGAGATCATGAACTTTTTCTGAAATTCAAGCTTGGCTAAGTCAGAGTCCATTCATTTTATACCTTACTTGACCTAGCGGCTTTATAACCAAATTTTGCCCCCTTTTAAGGCTATTATGTTTTAGGATTAAACCACAAAAATATATTGTTTTAGAGATTTGCCTGATCTGCCTGGACGCTAGCTACCAAATTTCATAATTCTAGATCAACCGGATGACCTATTGATTTTGATTCCCTTTATAATGTTGAAATATGCGTTTTTTGGGGTATATCAATTTATATCTTTTTTTAAAGTAAATGTAGAATTATATTTTTTTATGAAATGAAGAGACCGTAGGTCTGAGTATATGGTTCGAATTTCAACTCGATATTTTCAAGAATTCCTGAGATAAACGCTCTTGACAGACAAACAACAAAGTCTACTTATAAAGTTAAAACTTATTTTTTTCCTTAAAAGGTACGGAACCCTAAAAACATGACTTGTGTATTTGTGTATATACACACCTGCTCCAACTTAATAACATCACGGTGTACAACCCTCGCCCTGTCCGGCGTGAACAACAAGATGGCGGACATGATCAATATAACATGTTCGTCGGTCCGCCATCTTGGTTCGAAGCTCCTTATGAAGGCTTCGTGCGAACGGTAGATGTTACCTTTCGCTAGTTTTAATACATCCGTTTGTATACTGCTGTATTGCTCTTGATTGTGGGGGAGCTGGAATTAATTATGTTTAAAATAGAAAAAAAAAACATTAGTAAAATAGAAAAAAACATTCCGCTGCTCAACACACAATGTCTCAAAAATTGAGCGATGCATGGGTAACGGCGTGTCTTAAACACAAGGTGCTCTCTGCCTACCTTGCTATATACGGGATACAGCTTGAACTTAATTATATGTATAAACGTCACTCTTGAATTACTATATTCGTATATATAAGTGAAAACCGTTACATTCGTTATTCTTAGATTCAGTAAAATTATTAAAAAAAAAGTAAAAAACGTACGTTTACCCCCAAATAATTTATGAATTTGCGATTAAAAATAATATATTTATAAAAAAATATCAAGATTCTTCAACAGTTTAGACGTAGAAACAGTTTAAATGTATGACGCAGTTTCGAATAGATACCAATAACGTAAACAGTCAGCTACTACTACATAAATACTATTAAACTTTGCCGATCTGCAACTGATATTCATTCTCAAAAAACATATCAGAACGATAAAGGTATATCTCTTGTTCTATTTTACGCAATTATCTTTTTTCTATAATTTATTAATAGGTTCGTGTCTAAGTGCGTCATTCTTAACAAATTGCGTTTAATTTCACAACGATGATTTTATTATTTTGTTTAAAAAAACTCTTTTTTCATTTTTGGCAAAATCTCTTTCGTTTTTAATTGTATTACGTTTTATAGAGTAGTTAAAACTGTGCTGTCATTTAAAATGTTGATGACAAAAATACTCTATATCAGGGGTTCCCAACCTTTTTCAGCTCGCGGCGCAGTTACAAGTTTGGTATTTTTTGACGGCGTCCTACCCAAGCTAGTTCGCTATAAGAAAAAGAAACAGTTGAAAGAAATAGATACCTACACCCAAAAAATGAAGACATCCACAATATGAAATTGAGTTTTATTTATTTAAATGAGAAAATAACAATTAAGACATAAGAATAATAGAGTACGACAGTTCTTAATCAATTGAATGTGACGGTTGAGTTTGGTGGTCTCCGCACAGTTTCTCAAAGCGAGGAATAAGACTTGACACTGCTACTCTCATTTCTTTCTCCACATTGAGCCTAGAACGATATTTGTTCTTTATTACAGCTACAGCTGAAAATCCAGCTTCACATAAATATGATGTTGCAAACGGAATGAAAATTCTTAAAGCTTTTGTAGTTAAATTTGGATATTCATATTGAAGTGATTGCCAAAACTCCACTAAAATGGAACTGTTAAATTTTGTTTTAAAGCTTCTGTCGCAAGAGAGCTCAATAAGACTTTCTTCATCTTGCGATGTGAAGCCTAGTGGAGTTTGTGAATGGAAAGAAATCTTGAATCCACGAAAATTTTTCGAGGTCATCATCTGCAAAATACTTCGAAAACCATTCGGTTAGGTTCGATAGGTGTTGCGTGAAAAGGGCCGTCAGATCTTGCGAGACAACTACTTCATTAGATGTCGCATATTTATAAAGTTGTGGAAAGCAATCTTGACCGTCGCCATCATTCATTTTTTTAATCCACAACTGCAGTTTCATTTTAAACGCCGCAATCCTGTCCAATAGCTTTATAATGTGCATATTGTTGCCTTGCAAAGACATATTCAAACTGTTCAGCTTCTCAAATATATCACACAAATATGCTAGTTTAAGCAAGAAATCTGTTTCAGTGAAATATTTGGCGTATTCATGACATTCTTGCTGTAAAAAAGTGCTCAATTCTTCGTGTAATGCGAATACCCAAAACACGACATTTCCACGCGAAAGCCATCTTGAATTACAGTAATACAGCAGTGCTGTATGTTCAGCTCCCATATCGATGCATAGTTTTTTGAAAAACCTGGCCTTTAGAGGCCTAGTTTTTATGTAGTTTACTGCACCAATTACACATTCCAGTACTTGGTTTAGTTCCGAGCTCATTGATTTTGATGCTAGAGCTTCCCTATGGATGATGCAATGGGTCCACATAGCATTCGCTCCTTTTTTACGAATAAGCGCTTGGATTCCGCCATACCTATCGGACATGGATCGAGCACCATCAGTACATATACCGATACAGTTTTGCCAATCCAAACAATTTTCTACGACAAATTTTTCAAGAATTTCAAACAGGTCTTGGGCCTTCGCACTATCGGTAATGCTTTTGCAGAACAAAAGGTCTTCGAAAATAATATTTTCAGACAGAAAGCGTACGTAGCCAATAACATGTGCATCATTATTACTGTCAGTAGCCTCATCAAAGTGCAAACCGAAATCCTTCTTCTTCATTTTTTTTATAAACTGGTCATTGAGGTCCTCCGCTATGTCATGGATTCTTCGACTGATAGCATTGTTACCTTTCGGCGAGCCAACGACCAACGGAGTAGCAACGCGCTCGACGCGCGACGTAGTTATTTACCTACAATCGTAGCTTAAAACCTTATTTATGTTGCAAGCGCTCAGAAAGGCACCGACGGCGAATATTTTAAGATTTCCTATTTAACAGATTTAGAAACCAGCTCACGGCGCCCCTTTTTACTTTCTACGGCGCACTAGGGCGCCGCGGCGCACAGGTTGGGAACCCCTGCTCTATATATTGAAGTTAGAAATAATAATAAAATTAAGGTGTAGCGTGACCTTTGTGTATCGTCGATTTATTCTAATACATTTATTGTGACAGTAAGAAGGTAAACTTAAACAGCATTATAAAGGAAATCGCAATTTGACAATAATTATTTAAAAAAACACAGTTTTTGCATCTACCCTCCAAAATCTACCATTTGCATTTAATTAATCATATCCTAACAATATAATATTAGCATAATTTACTTATTTTACGGCATTATTTCTAAGTAAGTATTCCCTTTACATTCATAGGTTTGATTGTGATTAAGAGGACGTCATTTGATATTGTTTCCATTACCGATTGTATTAAGTGTCGTGTCTTTTCCAGTGGATTTCCATTAAAAAAGCAAAAACGACACGGCACTCGTGTTCATTACATTTTAAATTTTGATATTAGAATTAAATTATTAGTATTAAAGTATTGTAATTATAAATAGAATCGGAGTGTGTGTAACAAGAGTAAATAAAATAATTATGAAAGCTGTATTTTGTGTCAGGTTTGTTAGTTTGCCCGCCTCGACAATACGTTGGGGTAATACCCAACGCAGTTTTGACAAAAAAAAAGTTTTTTCAGCTTCAGTTGAGTCTAAATTAATGTTAACAAAATAAGTACTAGATTCCAAGGCCCCCTCGCTCTACCCTGCTATGTTCAGGATACGGCCTGAAGCTAAAAATATATATTTTTTTATGATAAAAAGTTATATTACCGTCCACTGGTTCCTCTGTCCATCGTATGTCATAGTGCTGCGTAGTACCATCATTTCTATACAACCACCTTTTAACAACGCTACCTACAATACAAACAAAAACTCTAACAAATAAATAATATTTATTAATTTAATATTTCGTACACGACAATGATAACTTGGTTAATATAATAACTAATATGTAGCGCATAAATAATAATAGATAATAGATTGCAGAGTGTGTCAAAAGACGTGATAATGCAAATAATATATAGTTAAAAAAAAATTAAAAAATGCGCTTAAAAAAAACGCTTCTCTACCTACACCAAGTGATACAAGTGCTATAGAATGTACTCGGAGCTCTAAACTATATGAACCAGAACTAGAACTTCTGAAGAGTTTCAATATTCAGATCCTGGCTCCATCATCACACCAGCTCGTTGATACCATGACATTGTATTGTCACCTAAACTACATATAACTGCCAAGTTTCATGAAGATACAATTCTGTGGTTAAATGAGTGGTTCAAATTCAAAATCTTATATTTTATTACATAGTTAGCTTATTTGATTTCGACCTAATAAAAGCGTGTTAAAAATAGTAGCACGTCACTAAGATCTTCCCTTACCTGATCTTCCTCACACATATTCTTAAATGCATTAATTTTCTTCGCTATTTTAATAAGTCTTCTAATGGCGACCGCTGTTAGATTAACCAGAGTTATTAATCTAGGATCGTGTTTTCCGCTGTCCTGAAAATAAATGTTTATATTTTATTAAACGTGGAACTTTATAAAAAATGGAAGATTTGAAATTACTATTGTTGACACCCAAAAAATTTTATCATGTTTTTTAATATATGTGTGTGTGAATTTTAAATGTGTTTGTGTATACACACACTAAGGAAAATTTTACATTTATTTGTATACATTTCAAAATATTAATGAAATAGTTTATGAATAGCATTCCTTAAGATACATATAAATTATTTAGTACAGTCTCTTTTCGTAACTTTTGGACCAATTTAAAATAGCAACATTAAAACTGTATTACATTCACTTGTGTTGTATGTTCAAAACTTTTAAAAAATAAAAATCCAAAGAAAATATAACGTCATTAGTTTATAATATTAATCTAATTTTCACAAATATAAGTAAAAAATCCTTGTCTTTTAAATATTCTTGTAGTAATTTAACATTATGTATCCAAATTTGAGCCATATATAAGAAATAAACCTGTTACCTTCAATCCGGCGGTGGTAGATTCACCGATTAGTTGTGAGATATCATCATCTATGGGCGCGTGAAGAGCTTTATTAGCCACTATTAGTTCATTTAGTTTAGCTCTTTCTACCTGAAAATAATATTTTACGTAAAAATAATAATAATACTAATACTTATACTATAAAAGTGTTTAAATATAAATAGAAGACAAATTGTATATTTAAGTGTACTATAATAATTTTAAAATTAATAAAACAATATCATTATACTCAATTAAAAATTTGAATGAATTACCTCATTCAGTTCTCTGGACGAGGTACTTCTACTACTGACGGAAGTATATGCTTCAAATTCCAATTTGATAGCCTCGCAAAGTATGGACTCCATTGAATTGGGTTCTATCCTGGATATAAATTAGTTAAATCATTGACTTATTTGTGTATTAAGATTTAGACTAGCTTTCTAGGTATTCTAAATCTTAGTACACAAAAAAAAAAGGCAATGTGGCTATTTTTTCTGCCGGTTTCTGCCTGTATAAAACATTGTACCTTCACTATTTAAATCTATACATATAATAAAACTGTAACCCATCGCTCTAGGTACATGGAAGATGTAAGAGAACATTTATTATTGGGGTCATTTATCAATGTAAAAGACGAAAGACGAAGAACCCAAAACAATGATTTTTTTGTCATCTTGCTTGCCTGTGAGTTTGTGCACGCTGATCTTATAAACGGCTTAACCTATTTCCATGCGTTTTCAATATTGTATTTTAACATTTAACAGTGTTTGTTGTATTTAAATCAGTTCACAAAAAAAAAAAGTATTTTGTTTGACTTTAATTGCTACAAAAACACTGTATTATTGAATTTAGTTTTTAATGTACGGAATTTGTCTATAATGTTATTAGATCACAAAAGTCATTCAGGTGAGAAAATAAATAATTGTGTAGTCCAAGCGGGAGAAGCCGCGAGCGGGTCGCAGTATCTAATAATATTGTATTTAGGTCTTTTACCTCAACTATTCGATTGCTAAGATCATATCTAGAATAAGTTAGCGGCCTTACACTTTTTCCCGCTTAGCAGGTTAGGCATAGGGACCCCAGTGTTGAGACACTCCGTTCCCGATTTTCCCCCGAATTTTCTACTAGTTTCGTGTCAAGTGGCGGAATTCAATACAGCACTTCGATCTAAATTAAAATTACTTTACTAAAAATCAAACACCTTTCGACGTCTTGTAATATATCCCTAGCCTTATTAACATCTTGACTGGTACTAGTGGACGGTACATCTTCAGCAACTTCGGCCTCCTTAGTTTCTTTGTACATTTGGCTTTCTTCATTGGTTAATATTGATCTGGAAATTTAAAAAAATATAATCTTTAGTCAAAATTAATAAAAAATAATTTCAAAAGAAATGACAAAGAAATGGCAAGAGAAATGAGCGGGTAATTCTTGGGTGGAACGGATTCCTTTTAAATAAAGACGATTTATATTTTCACCAACAAGGAGTTGTGTCTTTTGTTGTATAATTACGCTCTTATGC
Organism: Heliconius himera; assembly: GCA_021202915.1. Lineage (NCBI taxonomy): Eukaryota > Metazoa > Arthropoda > Insecta > Lepidoptera > Nymphalidae > Heliconius > Heliconius himera. The sequence goes on along the minus strand of JAJHJA010000022.1, from coordinate 55,953 downwards.
TTCCTAGAGCTGAGTGAGTTTATTTCAACTCTGCTCGCTCGATGCTTTCCGCTAGACTTTTTATTGAAAATACAAATATTCAGTTTTCTCTCGCGAGTTCAACCTAGTGCTAATGAGTCCACTCTGCTCGAGGTGGAAACTGAGCTGTATCTCTTTTTCGTTGTTTGTTGGGAACGGAGTGTCTAAGCAATAGGCTATCTCTGCCTACGTTCAGCTAAAAAAAAGAAAAAGTTTTTCTACAGCTTCACACTGTATCCCGCGTTAGCAGGATAGGAAGACGGGACTTGGTGTTAAGACATTTAATTCGCCGCACACCGCCCAATATTCGAGTGTGTTCAGTGTCAGAATGCAATTGCGCATTTGTGTGATTTCCAGAGCGAGAAAATAAACTGAATTTAATCACCCGGAAAAATCACCCGGAATCCAACCTATAATAGTCGAGTTTAGTCAGTCGTGCCGCTGCGCTAGGACGACCACAGCCTTTTTCTGACATAATATTATAAAATCATACTTTGCTTACATATTATTTTATCAGTAAATTTACACAACAATATAGGAAGTATGCAATTTTGCAAAGCAATAAAGACACACTGAGGTCAGTTTTATCATTATCAGTATGTCATTGCCAAATAGATTAAAATGATTAAAAATTTTACCATCAACTGTTAAGTAGATCGGCGTACTAATGACATCATAGAAATATTAAAATGCAATCAAATACATTATTTTTTATTTCTAAACCGTAAACGACAAAGTTGTAGTTTGATTGTACTTCTTAACACAATGGAATGGAAGAACTATATGAGGGGAATCTCCTCGTTAAAAAGGGCGTATATAGGGTTTGTAAATTTCTCACAGAGTGAATTAGCTGGAGAATTGTGTGTTGGGTCACTCAGTTCCCTGTTTTTCATCAATTAAGAGTCATTTTTGTACGTGGTTCGCATTACCCAACGTGGCATCAATCGGTAAAACATTTTTTTTAAAAGCCTTTATCTTAGAGGGAATCGAATCCAAAGCTACAGTGAAAAGTAAAATATTTCTTCAGTACTATGTAATAATGTTGCAATACCTTTTTAACATGTAACTGTGAGAACATAATATGATAACATAAAAATTTATTTAAATGCTTATTTATTTTTATTAATAATTTAGTTTTTTTAAAGAAGGGATATTACTGCTAAGGGATATTAAAGTTTTATTTTGTCTACAGGCTAATCTATATCATGCCTTTATTCTAATTGTAAAGTAAGCTTTTCTCTACTGGCACAAGTAAGAGAATTAATAAATAAAATAAATAAATTCACTTCACGCTGTATCCCACATACAGCAGGGTAGGCAGAGGGAACCTAGTGTTAAGACACTCCGTTCCCCACTTTCTGCCGAATTCTGGAGGCACTGCGTGTTGAGTGGCAGAACTCAATGCCGCGCTTAACCTCGACACTAGAGCGAAGAAATAGAAATATAAATTTAAGTAAATATTTCTAGAGAATTAATAATCAGAACATAACATATTTGTATGTTACTCAGCAAAATAAATGAACTGTGACATCATATATTAAAGTGTTTGAACAACTTTTCAGAAATGAACTAATCTAAATACCTAACTCACAATATTTCTTTTCCTTAAAATTACAATTATACAATTAGTAGATACTTTACATTATTTTAAATTTGCATAATACAATTACAAAAACCAAAGGTCCAACAAAAAGGACCTATAAGTTCTTCAATCAATAAAATCTTTAGTAGGAACCCCGCATAATTTAAAGAGGTCTCGACTGTTAATCCTATAAACTATTAGGCTTGTTTATGTTCTTTTTAGTTTTATGCAGTCAGGGTTTTTGTTTTTATATTTTTTTTTACTTTACAATCTCCTTCATGTTTCCTCCATACCATGTGTCATTTGTGATGTGATTAGTGCTCAAATGCATAGTATATTATTTTATTTTAAAATTATTCATTTGAAACCTTATTATATATTTATTGGAAAATGTAATATTTACATAAGTAACACATACTTACAAATAAAATAGGTTAGAGAAAATAATTTACATTCAACAGTTTTTTATAAGAACATTGATTAACCAATTTATTATGAAAGTCTGTAATTTGAGTTGTATAGAAAATATATTTAAATATATTATTATAAAATATGTACCTGCAATTTCATTAATTTTAATATGTTAATAATAAATAAATATTTCATATGTTTAATAAACAATTACTTCAACTAACCCTGGCTTATCATTCCATTTGAACAATTACTTAGTAACAAGAAAACTACAATTATTAATAGTTTTTTTGTGATATTTTTTAAAATAAGATAAACTAGATTGAGTCAGTTTTCTCAACGATAAAAAATCTGATGAAATAGGTTAAGTTAATTTAAGTATATCATTTATTGTAATATTTGAGATTAGCACATAGCAGGGAGAATAAACTGGGTAGGTCTGCAGATATTAGCTTTTTAGTGGTGGAACTGTGTGCCAAACCTAAATATGTGCTAATAAAACAAAACAAAACAAAACAACAATATATACTCAAATAATCATGTTAATATTAATTTAAGAGTCTTGAAAAAAAATTAGTGCTCAAGGCACTTTATTCACCATTTTCCATTCAATATAAAATTATTTAAATAATAACAATCAAGTATTTTTAACATTTTTGAAAGTGTTAATCCTGTTCGAGTCCTGCTACATTCAAATTTTTATACATTTTCTAAATAAGTATTTAACAATCGAGTATTTTTGTTAACTATATTGACAAGATGTTTTTACCTACAGCTTTATCCTGTGGTCAAGTACAAATAACTAATAGTTGTATATGACACATTCTTACAATGACTGCAAGTACAATGAATTACACTGAAAGTCATAATGTGATGTAACCTATAGTTCTTCATCAATAATACACATCAAGAGCAAAAATTTGTTTTAAAATTCATGTCAGTATTTTCTACCAGTACTGGTTTGGGAAAATGAAAATGATTAATTCATCTGAGTGGTTCTCAAACCCACAACCATCAAGTTTTAAAGTTAGATACTACCCAAGTAAAATCAACTAGGTACCAGGAGTTTGTAAACTGACCAAGAGATCAGTACTATACAAATAGAGCACAATTGTATGTAACTTTTTGATGAAATCCCACTGGGTTTCTTGTGTTTTTCTCACATCTGAGGCAGTCACTTTGGTATAAACTGATGCTAAATTATTTGAAATTAAGCTTGTAAAATCTTTTTTTAAATAAAATGATTTGACTTTATCCCTGAGTGAGGATAATACCTACAACTATCAGTAAAGTTTCAAATTAAAATAAAAACTATTTTAAAAAACAAAATTACCTTATACTATTCTGTTTTGGGGGTTCATACATGCTGTCCATACTATCACACATATTGTATGACTCCATCATTCTCTGCTCATATATAGCTCGGGTTATTAAAGTTTTCTCATCTATTGGGTGAACTTTTATTGTGTAAGGCTGTTCCGAGCTTTGAACAGGCACATAATGATTATTAACATACATAGGAGGTGAGTTTATTGAATTTTCCATTTCAGTACTTAAGGGAGACTGGTTTGTGCTGTGTGGGCTACATGTAGTACTATTTAATACATCGTGTTGTACTATAGTATGTTCAGGAACTTGAGGTATATAGGTATTAGGGATATCGTCATCCCGCCTGCTCACTTTAGAACTAGTCACTGATTCATCAGGCTCAGGCAATTGACGTTTCTTGGCTCTATTCTCCTCTATTTTGCGCCGTTTCTCCGCTTTATCTTCTTCAGACATGATGAATTCTTTAACCATTCCCACTGCTAAGCATTTCTCCAAACGACACTTTTGACAAAACCTTCTGGTTACAACGGTTATATCACAATTGTTTGTAAACGGACACTTGAATTCTTTATTAGTTAATGCGTTCCTACGAAAAAACGCTTTACAACTCTCACATGATATAGCGTTAAAGTTATACCCTAGAGCTTTGTCACCGCACACTAGACAAATCTTTTGTAAATTTGACGGGATTTCCTTTTTAAGAAGATTACCATCCTCTGTCTTAATGTTACTATCACTTGAACTATCCATTTTCACATTTAAAAATCGTCATAACTCACTTTGATAAACAAGTTTACTTAAACCTAATTTTATGAAGTATTTAGACTTTATAACAGTTAAATCAGTTATCATGTATTCCATGAAAGTAATAATTTCACTCGCGATGGATAAAATTTTGCCAATTTCGTTGTTATCTTAAGATAAGTGGCATATTTTGATAAATAAAATTCTGTACAATACATATTAAGAGTTAATTGGATGACTAACGTCAGTCACAATTGTGTCTATAGAATTGTAGATAATAAATATTTATTAATTCGGACGTCATTAGTTTCTTTTTTAAAATTTTATTATCTGTTTTGGTAGATGATAGTAACGTACTTTGGTAAATACAATGATTCGCGAATTTATTCAGTTATTAGTATAAAATAATAATAATAAAATAGTTGGCTACGCTTCATGTACTCGAATTTAATTGATCTTGTGATAGCAGACCAGCTAAACCATCATAAATTAGCAAATAACATATATCCAAGTATAATGAAAACAAAAACCTTGAGATTTTTATTTAACTTACATTTCTTTCCAGAACAAAATACGGTTAAGCTAGTATAATGTAACCCTTAAGTACAATTAAGTAAAATATGTTATACTAGAGCACTGGTTCCCAACCAGCGGTTCGTGGACCAATAGTGGTGCGCAGCAGCTAAAATATGGTCCGCGAATGATTTAAAATTTTGGTGGTTGAGCAAAGTCTGCCTACAGTTAAGTTGTTTCCTCAGTAAAACATAAAATATTTTGACATGTAAATTTACTAACATACTTTAAAATTTATTGATTTTTAATATTTACTTAAAAATTCACACACCCCATCATACAAAATATTAGATTTATTTTTAACTATTGTTATTATTTATCATGTAAATTCCTACTGACTTTGAAATTAAAATGTTTGTTTAATTATTCATTAATTTTTATTATACCTACATAGTGGTCCCTACTAACAAGAATTCTATAAAAGTGGTCCCTGGATCAATAAAGAATGAGATTGAATTGAAATTGAAATAAGATTGGGAACCCCTGTTCTAGAGGACCCCCTTTTTCTCCGCTCCAAGTTTGAAAGTGCATCTCAAATTTTCAAAAATATCTTTTGATTAAACAAAGAGATAATGATTTAAATTTCTAATTTTGATTTGAGTACACATTGAGTATTTTTCTTTCCTAAGTGTGGAATAACACTTTAAAAATGTTAAAAATACTTTTCCTTACATTTTTTGCCTTATGTAATTTCTGTTGACATATAAAAACGAACGTCAGGAGTCAGGGCTGTTAGTGTACAACTTAAAAAGTTCACCCGTACTATATAAAATATGAATGTGGATTCATATTTTATATAGTTCGGAATGTGTAAATTTTAAAGTGTGTTTATAAGAACTTGTTTACCGTGATGAGTATTTATGTGGATATATAAATCTCACGGATCAGAAACATTTGATATGGAGCCCTATTTGATCAGCGTAACAAACGGTGCCTAAGCAAAAGCCATTCAGCCTGATAATATTTTTTTGATGATTTAAAAATTGAGAATCAGAGTGGTCCAAAACATCTTATTTGTTGCTCTTGTAGACTTTGAGTTCCATTATAAAAGTTAACTTTACAGTAAAGAAGAAGTCAATTTATTAAATCCTTTAAGATATATTTTGTATGAAATAAACTACAAATACAAGTTTGTAATGTTTTTTTTATGAAATACCTACAAATATTCACTATGATTTTTTCATTTATTTGTATAGTAAGTTCTGACTTTGTGCCAAATTTCGTAACTGTACGTGTGTACGGGAAGTAGTACCTACTCTATGTTATTTGAGTTTCATAAATGCTCGTATCTTTGGATTGCGTTGCCTTAGAAATTATATATTAGGTATATCAAATATTCAGATCAATATATTTTATCAAATACTCAGGTCCTTTGGAGCACAGGTAAAAATTGATTTTACCTGTGCTCCAAAGGACCTGAATATTTGATATAAACTTCAATATTCAATTACAATTTTGAACTAGAAATAAATGGTCTTGACAGATGGACAACAAAGTGATAATAAAGTCCGTTTTTATCTTTTGAAGCATCGAACCCTAAAAAGAATGTATGGACGTTAAACAAGTTATAATATATAATTTGTCAAACTTTTATAAATTCCGATGACCTCGAATCCTGAAATTAGTACGTAAACCTCGATGAGCAAGTCGGACTCGCACCTAACTGGTTTTTATTTTTATCAATCTTCAAATTTGCAAAACTTCTTGATTTCGGTCCGTTGCACAATTACATAATTTCCGATTGCAAGCGCGGTGGTTGTGGGTTGTCAATTTCTTATATTATCTACTTATAATTATGGAATATTTTCATATCCTCTCTCTGGTAAAAATAGAAAGCGAGTCGTTAAATCCCTCTTCTCTACACTACTAAAATTGATATTGTCCGTATATGAGGAACGGAGCATTTTCTAATATTTCGTATTTCTATGCCTACACTGCCTTAAGCGGTATACAGTGTGAGGCTATAAATTTTTTGACTTTGTACGTGACATAATGTGCGTAATAAGACATTGCATTGAATAATTATTATATCAAATAAACATTATTGTAGGAAGTTGTTTTTAATAAGTCAGCAGTAGGTATATTATGTTGCAGTCACTAAGGTAAAAATTATAAGCCGCTCATATTGTATAATGCATATTTATTATTGGAGTATGTACGTTATTTTTTTCAATTGAATATGCTTGTTTCTTATTTGTTGTTTTTTATGTTATAGTTTATTAAATTACGGAAAAATCTCATACTTAGTCCAATCGTAGCGCAGGGGCAAAAAGAGTGACTGTAAATACGTGACTGTTTGTGTTTTGTGTTTTCAGTCAAACGTTCCATTTCTCGATATAAATTTATAGTCATTCTTTTTTGCACGTATGTATGTGTAAAATATTCTTAAGTATATAATATTGAAAGAGAAAAACTCTGTTTTTAAACAAACAAATGGACTAAAAACTTATAATATTTTTACTAGCGTTGTGATTCCCACTAGGAAGAAACATTTCTTTTCATTTTTTTAGTCCGATACCACTACAAAGCACAATATAAGGTTCCGCCTAGTCTCCATCACGTCGCACAGGAAACGGAGTGTCTTAACACTAGTTTGCCTCTATTTACATCGCTATAAGCGGGATACCGCGTGAATCTAAACAAAAGAAAATAATTCTGGGATAATTTTAAACTGCACTAAATACTATATTATTACCTGCAACATAAACAAAAATCAACCTACATATCAACTAAAAGCGCATTCACAATCAACATCACACTTAGTTTTAGTTTTAGCGGCCATGGATCGCTGGTTCTATTATTTTCTATATTATATATTTTATATAAACTTAGTCTGTTTTTACGTCGATGCGGACACATATAGTGTCAAGGTCGGTACGGAACAACACGTTAATTTGGTAGACAGCAAATTTCTAAGCTTCACTATTGATCCAAAATATTTGTTCTCTTCAAGCGAAAAGTATAATACGTAAGTACATATGTTATTTATAAAGTAGTAATTTTTTTTAGCTTCACGCTGTATCCCGTATATAGCAGGCAGAGGAAGCGGAATATTAAGATAGTCGTTCCTGACAGACTGCCTTATTTTCAAGCTTTTGTTTGTTGAGTGGCGGAACTCAACGCTACGTTTTCTTTTGTTACCAGATTGAGGAAATAAGAAATTAAACTTCCCCTAGTGTGTTTACAGTAATATAGCTTATTCATCAGAATAACACACATCGTATACCTAGCCTTTGTGGGCGAAGTCGCGGTATGAGTCGCTAGTATATTAAAAAAATCACATTTTCACCAGAAAAAAATCCATTTTCTTGAATAACATTTATTGTAACAGCAAAGAATGTATCTGCATGGCGTCTTCCCTCACTCCTGCGTTCATCCGCATTGCTGGACCGTCCACTTCTTACATGACGTTTGAGAATTCCACCATAGCAATCGACGATAGTAACGAACCTAAGAAGCTGACTTTAACTAAATTATTTAGAGATGATGGTAAGAAATACTATAATGATATTATTTTATGTATAAGCATGAAATAAAATATTAAGTACAGTATTGCTAAATTTGATAAGTAAGAAAAGCTTTTCAAGATGTCCGTTTTTTTGTTATATTTAAATTGTTTAATATTCTATCTTTAAAATTTAATATTCTTTCTTAATCTATATTTGAGACCAGTCGTGGCGTAGGGATACAATCGTGTGATTTTAATTTGTGGGTTCGATTCCCACTAGAGGAAATGGAAATGAAATATTAAATATTTTCACTTCGTCGCTCTGGTATAGAGGCAAAAGCACGGCGTTGAGTTCTTCCATTCCAATGACGAAAATGCCTCCAGAAAATTCGGCGGCAAAATGGGTAACGTCAATGTTGTGAGCTTATGTAAATGTAACTTTTGATTAATATCTAAATTCTCTTTGTTTGTTACATCAAATAATAAACATAGCAAACTGCTATTAAAAAAAACTTTTAAAATATAGATTCTCGTGAAAAAAGCCAACTCGCGGTAACACATGGTCAATGGGAAAAATTTGTACATTGGGCGAAAAAAACTGGCTTTGATCTCGTATTTGCGCTGAACAATAATGAAAAGACCAGCTCCAACATGTGGGATCCTAATACTGCATTAAAGATTTTGACAGTTGCCGATAAAGCAAACATTGGAGAAATATTTTGGCAACTTGGATATGGTAAGATTTTTCTCTTATTTTCTTCTTTTAAAGGAATTTTCATAGAAAACTTATAATTACTATAACATTTAATAGTGAACACTATCGTACGGAGTAAGCCTATGTACGCCAACGAGTATGTACTTACGTATACGATTGTGGTAGGCTAAACGGTTATATATTTTTATTTTACCATTTTATGCAGAATGCTCAAACCAATCCATAGAAGAGTACTTGAATGATCTAGAAACTCTTCGTGTCATCATCGAAACCTTCCGACTCGGGAAGGAAGGTGACTGGCAAGTGGTTGGGGGCGACGTCACGCAGTGCTTACACAAAGACTCAAAGAGTGACTTTAAAGATTACGTTACTTTGTCTAATGACATGATGGATGCCATATTATTAAATGGGTGAGTAGATGTTACTAACTACAGGTTATATTAACTTATAGGTATGAGATTGTAGAAGTAAAATTTATTCTAGTCTTTTGGAGAAGGTAAGACTTGTCTTTAATTTCAAGTATTATTGATTTATTTATTTATTCTTGTCACTTATTGATTTATTTATTGTCACTTATTATGGAGTAAAATTGTGTCCATTTTAGAGATATTCTCACATTTTGCAGTAATTCTTCGTCTCAGGAGTTGGAACGCATGTCAGAAAAAGATAGGTTAAAGCTGCTAACTCTCCTCAGTCGTAGTGACACACCGCTCTGGCTCACTGAAAATACTCAGATGCATACAGAGCTAGATAGAGCTGCTGATTGGATCACGAGTCTGGGATATTCAGCCCGAAATGGATTTTCAGTACACTATAGAGAATTAATGGAAAATGAATTGTATGAACCGACGTTGGTAAATATTATTTTGTTTTGTTGTATTATTGTATTTTTAACAGATTAGATAATTGAATCAATTTAATTTTATGTTTTCATATTGCAGCCAAAATAATTATGATTTTCTTAAAAATTATTACGGCTCATTTATTATACGTACAGTATTGTACAACAGAATCAACTTGATTCAATTAAAATGTTGTTATTAAAAGTTAAAATAATTAAATTACTCTTTTCTACACTACTTCTTTTCAGAGTTTCTACATGGCACTTCTATATAAAAATTTAGTTGGTGACAAAGTTCTAAGTGTTGATATTGATTCCTCTCAATCAATTATATTTGCACATTGTACTTCTCTACGACATAAACCTGTATCTGGAGCTATAACATTGTATGGCGTGAATATGGATGAAGAACCAGCGCGGTTCTCCATTAAATTAAGTAAGAAAGAAGAAGGTGGAGATATCATGCAATTTATTTTGGGCCATGACCATAGTGGGTAAGTTTTTATCAAATAGTATTTACATTAATCAATAGTATAAATAATAAAATAAATGAGGCCAGTCATGGCGCAGTGACACAAAGTGTGCCTGTAAATAGACTGGTTGTGGGTTCGATCTCTACTCGACGTGATTAAATATTTATTTGCATTTATATTTTCATTTCTTCGCTCTGGTGTCGAGAGGAAAGCGCGGCGTTGAGTTCCGCCACTCAATACGGAATGCCTCCAGAAAATGGCGGAAAGTGGGGAACGGAGTGTCTTTATACTCCCCCCCCCCCCCCCCTCTCCCTGCTGTGTGCGGGATACAGCGTGAAGCTGAAAAAAAATAGTATAAATCAATTAAAATCAGCATATAAGCATAAAAATATTTTTAATACTTTTTCCAGCAATATAGTAGTGAATAATCGAGCTATGTATCACGAAGGTGATATTCGCCCAGTTGTGAAAAGAGTTCGTCCATACAAAACACTACTCCTCAATTTGCCGCCGAAATCTTTCGGTTTTTGGGTTCTTGCTAATACACAAGTTGAAGCGTGTTATGAATCTAGTAGTGGTAAGTTACAAAGCATAAAAAAAAGCAAGCAACGAAAAGATGAAAACTTTATCAAAACTAAACGTTCTGTAGATGCCATTAATGGCGACGTAAGCAATAAAAAAATTGAATTATCTGAAGAATCATCCGGCAGTTATGATGACATATTTAACGGCGTAGCACTAAAAGAAAGGGTTGACAACATTAACAATTATTTAAGAAACATTAATAGAATATTTAGATTAAATTTAGAAAACACAAACTTAAATCGTGCCAAACGAGATGCATTTGAAAATATCCGAAACAAATATTCTAGGAGACATAACATAAGAATGCAAAATGATGATGAATTCGGAAGTAATATATTTAATAAATTGACAGAAATATCTAAGAGCCATTCTTTTAAAAATACCCTATCAGCATTAAAAGATGGTAAAAGTAAATGGCTTAGAAAACCGAAAAGAAATTCTAGATTTAAAAGTAAGAGGAATTCAAAACAAGGTGAATCTGATACAGCACCATTTAAAAATAGTAGTACAAAAAAAGAAACACTAAATGAACATCACAATACATCATCAAGAAAGCGCAGAAGCATCACAGGTACTAAATTTGATAAATACGAAGAACCAAGTTCGGAAAATAAAATACCTGAAGATAGCAGAGAATCATTCAAATTTGGCACATTTCTACACAAATTGAAGAAAATAAGTGAATTGCCTTTAGAAATAAAAGAGAAAGATGAAGATTATGGAGATACGGAATCTGGTGAGGGCATAGTTTTAAAAACCAAGTTGTTAGAGGACAGCGCTATTATTGATATAACAGAGAAGTCTCATTCTGGTATCCTTAAGTCCACTCTACAGGATATTCTGTCTTTATTATCTGACTTAAACAAAAATGTCAATAGATTTTGGACAGCTATTACCATACTAGAATAGTACATGAGTTTACAATTAATTGAAAAAAAATTAAAAGGTTTAATAATAAGAATACTTGTCAAACATTAGTCTATATAATTTGTATATAAAATTTCTTTAGTGCTAATTGTTAAAATTTTAAATAAATAATATTTTACAAACTTTTCATAGTTTTATATAGAACATGTGTAACTAAAATTTATTTTAAATTCAGTATTTCATACATATAGTATATCGTCTATCTTGTATTTTTTTTTAATTTAACACACTATCTGTTTTTAAGGTTCTGTACCTCAAAAGGTAAAAACAGAACCCTTATCAAGACTGTTTATCTCGAGTTATCAAGCCAAATATTCAGATCTATGATCCCTTGAAGCACAGAAAAAAAATTATGCAGTTAGATACGAGCATTTATGTACCAGTTTTGTTGCATTTTAATGAAATTCGCCGCGTAATTAAAACCTATAGGGCACTTCTCATGTACCTTTCAGTTATAAAATTTGACACGAAGTGAGAACATAAAAACAAATAAAAGAAAAAATATAGAAAAGTTAAAATTTAGAGGTATTTAAAGATATATGACAAAAAAAAAATCTTACATTTGTACATGATTTCATATAAAATGAATGCATATGCGCGCAAATTTAAGTTTGTCAATTTTTATGACTTCTACTGTGTACTTCTCGTGGATCTACTCCATCCTGAAATTGGTATGGACGCCTTGCATTTAATTTTTTATTTATACCAAGATATAGTATAAAAAAGGTAAAAAATAAGGGATATAAATAAAAGAAAGCAATTGGTGGTACAATGTAGTTTATTTATTATTTAACAACATGGTAGATAAACCACTTTCACACCCACAGTAAAGTCAATATGAAAATGGTCACCTCTAAACTTTTATACATAACTAATAAGGACCCATAAATCAATTTAACAATGCTTTGCAACAAGATATAAATAATTATTAGCGAGAAAGCCTACTTTCTACAGAGTGAGAGACGGAAACTCAAAAGACAGACGTTAGTTGGGTACAGCCTATGCGAACGGAACGAACATTAACAAGTCCACGAAAGCTCAATCCGATTAAATACCTAAAAACATTATCAACAATAAACTTTCATTCTCTCGTAATTCTAATTTAAATGTTATCGGATAACTTTAAACTTTCTCTTTAATAACAATACAACATGAACCGCAAAGGTTCACACTTTACATTTAAATTTCGGTAAACTTGCAATTTTAACACTAGATGTCACTAATATTAAAAGCTAACGTACTAAATGTGTTGACATATCACTATGCTATCAACAGACGAACACAATCGAGGAATCGATTTTATTTATAATAAGATATTAAACATACGATTCGCTATCGATTTTCCTCGACAGTGCGTCGTAATTTAAAAGAAATGAAAACTAGATTTTCATGTTTAATATAGAAAATAATTTGTTTCAAAAAAATATGTAGTAGAATTCAAAACGCAATATCTGGTGGCACTTACGTCAGTTCTTTATTACTTAAATGAAATAAGATTTATATACTAATCGGAATTTATAAAAAGTCATAACACTAATTTAAAATACTGTGTGAAGCTCTTGTGGTGTTGTGTGTCGTTGTCCCTAATTGTCACTGTATGATGTTATCCTGCGATTCTGATCTGTATGTTCGTATAACAACCTTTAAGATATTAAGATATTTCTCAATTTGATATTCGTTTTTTATTAATTTTGCTATTAAAATGTATCATACCATATTTTGGATATATTTGTACTTAGTTATACAACATTTGGATCAGGTCTTTTAAAGTTATTACTACTTACAAAAATTTGATAACTTTCAATATTTGTTCGTTTTAATGTAAATTTAATTATCGATTTTAGTTTTAATATTTATCAATCATTTAATTTTTCTTTTTACCAAAATTTATCAAAATTTACCAAATTTTCAAAATAGTAAACGTATCGTGTCCTATGTGCTAGTGCGTAATAATCTACATTGAAAATATATTCAAATTCAACAATATGTATAAAATGCGTTTAATTTATTCAAACTAAGCGATATCAGCTCCAATTGCTATGACGCAATAGTATAACAATCAAAACGTTTATATTTTAATTCCAATATATAAATTATAAAACAATAAATATATACTTATTTTTAATAGTCTGTATAATGCCAAATATAATAGCAATCTCCCACACTCACACTCTCAACAAGAACACACACATCAAAACATGTAACTATAAAAGGTGTACATCTCACATACTTCCATACAATTTTCAAAGATTTTGGTAAAAAAGCTACCATTGCGTCATAACAATAACCAATAACATCCTAAAAATGATGTTTCAGTCGTTACTTGATAAGGTAAAGAAATTGGGAGAGAGAAGAGTGAGAGAATTTTATATGCCATCGCCGGCCAAAAAGTCATTGTAACATCTAAATAATCTAACTGAATGAATTACAATAATAGTATAATACAATACCCTGAGTGCGAATGTCATAAGATCAATTCATCAACTGATTAAGAAGAAACCTGAGAAATTGGTCAGTCACTTAAGAGCTTAAAATTATTCTACTGCCGTGTTGGATAGTGCTTTCATCTGTTTATTTAAATAATTTACAATTATCACTAGACTACATATCTACCTTGTATAAACCTCTTTGTAAATTCATTACAATTTTTTATAAATGAAATAGAAACGTGGAAACAAACTGCAATGTGATTTCTAGTTAATTTTTAAGTCTAGCAGATAAGGTTTTAATATACTATATAAATATATATTAATATAATACTAAAACAATAAATATTAACATCGATGCAGCAAGCATCAAAATATTCACAAACCTTACCAAATGGTTCAACAAAGTGACGCGATTGATTTGATATCACCCAAATTCCTTCAAAAATTCGCACTTAAGCAACATTTCAATACTTATAATTATTTTATTTATAATTACAGTGGAAATTGTAACTACACATCGAACACCGAAAGCTTACATTATAAATAAGAGCTTCGAAGCGCCTAAAGACATCATTGAAACAAAGTAAATAGAATGAAAGAGAGAAACGACACCGCACACACAAGAGCCTCGCGAACATGCATTTACATACATTACACAATCTGGTTAACGTTTCATTTTTAAATTAGTGACAATTAGCGAGTTTATTCAAATGTTTAAGTTACATCTAAACCTCGCTACATACCAAAATAACTTTTCTAAAATACTATTACTACGTGAGAGTCAACAACGAAGATTATAGTAAGATCTACGATAGATAGAAAGAGAGAGATAGAATCTAGGGATAGCAATACTATTTATTTTATTTTACTTGAACTCAGTGTTGTTTGAGAGCAAAATAAAATAAAGTGTATCTACAGTGGAGACGAAACACTACAATATTACAGGTGTAGAAGGAGATAAATATTTTGGTCATGTTAAAATTATATCCATAGATACATACAGGTCCAATGTCTTAACGCTATTATTGTATCGACTACGAACAACAGTTTAGCTAGAATTGCCATGCACATATATAGAACTATTACCGTAATACATGATACCTATCCTAGACACACGTACACTGTGAAAATTATGTTATATCTTAAAATTACGTGAAGTTGAGAAGGACGGGTTTCATGCCTCGCTAGAAGGTACCCATCTTTAGACTTTAGACTGGCGACTAGTGCTGAAGATAACTCTATAGAAGCTATGAAAATATTTATGAATAGTAGTGCAGGAAAATATTTTGAATCTTAAACATCAGAAAATAGAGCAGTTTCTTTAATAGATCTGAATGTATTAAATAGGTCTGTCGTATTTACATTTGTATGTAGATTGCAATGCGATAAAGTCAGAGATGTCGGTTGAGACGAGTCTGAAACCTCACCTAGGATAATGATAACTGATACCATACAGATTTAGGATGTAGGTATAATGAAAAAAAAAACAGAATTAATACACATGATGTGCTGACACCACGGGTGTATCGTATAGTAAACTACGAAGAAAGTGTGGACGATCGTAAATCCCATTGAAGTCGAGTCGATCTTATAGATGAAATTGAAGTCAGTGAAAGATTTAAAGAGATCAAGAAGCTAAGTGAGTATGTAGCGCGAGCGGACGGGCCGCATCGGGCGCACAGCGTTAGTTTATTTTATTTATATATCACAGCTTTTGACGATAACAAATCTTTTGCATTTGCAGCTTAATTCGTTGAGGCAAACATCCGAACCATTAGCCCTAAACACTTGGCGAATCCGCTACCACTGCTGTTGTAATGTCATCTACCCCGACATCTCCACACAACACTTCACTTTCTCTGCCTATTACTATCTCTGCGGATACAAACGTCGACACCGTAACGTTAATCGCTCGAAGGATTGCTCAAACTCACTTTAATCCTAAGCATAAAACATCGATAAAACATTAGAACCGCGTCAACTACGAATACGCTAACTTGATTCAACGATTGAACTTTCAACGGTAACACAACGAGGTTATTCTACTTTACATCTAATCAAACATCTTATATTAGACATGTACGAACGAAACGACGATCGCGACCGTATTAACAATATTGTTCCTATATTCGATGTGGACGTTAAGGCTAGGTCGATTAAGGTAATGTAATTATATCGTACACCTAAACAAAAGACGCTTCATACTGACTGCATACGCAATACGCAATATGCAGAACGCATAGGCACGCAAGCGAAAGATGTAGAGGCAAAAGATTGAATCTCAAAAGTGACAGCGCAAGCATAAACACATCAAGCTGTTCAAGCTGAGTGGAATTTGGATGAAACAAATGAATACAAGTGTGTAGGTAACTGCAAGAAGTTAAGAGAGTGCCTCGAGTGTGACGGCACGCGCGTCTACGGCCCGGTGACCGCTCGGCGACCGCTCAGCACCGTGCGACGATGACTTTTTGACCTAACGTTGTGATCGGCTCTCCGCTCCGTATGTGTATAAAAATATTATTGCTCATTATCAAGCACCAACGCCTCTAGCCAACTACATTCAAATGAATGAAATTTAGAATTTGTTCCTACAAAAATGTGTGAGCGCGAATGATTTTGAACGAAATGGTTAACTTGTATGGCTTTGTCTGTATGGGGGTAACAATGGCGTGTCTTTACAGCTACAGCGGCAGCTCACTGCATCACGCATTTGCTCTCGATCTGCGACTTCAGTTCGTTCACTTGCGTCTCGATCGTGTTTTTGAGTTCTGAAATGTAATGTTTTAGATTAAAGCCTATTTTAAAATGTTAAGCTTATAATTTATTATTTTTGATTTTTTAAAATTATGATTCGTATTATTACTATATGGTTGATTGGTATTGGTTGTTGGTTAATTTTTACTCGGAGGTATTTAACACTCGTGTTTTAACAATCGCCAAATAATCATTTTTTAATGTACACCTTGTTTATAAGAAATCAACTTAATTCAGAAGATGGATAATGATAAAACATAATAAATTTTGGTGAAAAAAGTTAAATATTACATTGTTTTATTAGAAGTTCTTATAATTATAGTTATAATAATAATTATTTGAAGTAAAGTTACAAAAATCATTCAAGATATTTTTCAATAAAATAATAAGGCACATACTAGTGAACTCATCCTGGTCTTCAAGCTCCGCTTCGGCTGCAAGCTCCTCGGGGGTCTTCTTCTTCCTCATGAGGGGATTATCGGGCTCTTGCTGCTGTTGCTCCGCTATCTCCTCCTTCTTGGGGATTTTGTACTGGAACAGATATTGTTCTAATGAATTTTTGTTATAGTAAAATATTTTGACTTTTGTTTTTGAGGCCGCCGTGGCACTGCGTCTAACTGTAAAACGCGATGGCTGTGTGCTCGATTCCCACTCGGAACAATGAATTATTTTTATTTACTCTTCTTTCTTTTCTTATTTTTCTGGTAAGAAGAAAAAGGCGGATCTGATTCCCGCCTCTCAATACGCACAATATCCCTACAATTGGGCGGTGCGTAGGCTAAGTAGAGTAGAGTGAGATACAGCGTAAATTTTAAAAAAATCTTTCCTTTTCAAGAAAAAGTTTTTCTAAGTTAAAGGGATACAAATATCCTATTAGTTCCTTATTCGTACAGAGTATTTTTTATTTTGTATATTAAAAAATATTGTTGGTTAGATCTTGATTGTTGCACATAGAAAATAGTAAAACAATATATTTATATTTTGGGAATAAAAATTACGCGCTGCTCGTAAGCTAGGTCATTTTAAATCACTGAATTCTCCTAAAGTATTTACTACAATGATAACCAATTAATTACAATTTCAATCTAGGTGAAATGCCATAGATGACTATTATATTTACTTTAATAAGGATAAATACCAAGTTGTAGAAAATTCATTGTAAAAACCCGATAAATTTAAATTTAAATTACATACGTAAAGGACAATTTTATAGAACGAAATTCCTAAAAAAAAGCAACAAAAATTTTTAAAAAAGTAGCCTATGTTCATCCCAAGACCCTCAAGTATCACTATGTAAAATTTTATCACAATCATATTTGCGGTTTGGCTGTGGTTACGTCACAGACAGACAGACACTTTTGAATTTATAATATTCATATGGATTTATAGGCAACCACCGAGAACGCTAAAGACCGTGCAAAGTGGAGTAGGTTGAGTAGGAAGGCAGACCCTGGCAAAAGCCGGGACTAATGCCAGGAAGAAGAAGAAGAGAAGAAGATGTAAATATAAAACTCTTCTGTTACTGACTTAACAGACAACGCACAGACAAAACAACTGGACTTAAAAAGTGGATAGTTGGCAGATAGGTTAGAAACTAACTACACTAAAAGAGAAATTCTCGATTATATACTATATACGTTATAGTAAAACATATAATTCAATAACTCAAAACAAAAGGCTACATACAACGAAACAATATGTATTTTCTAATATTAATACAGCGTACGTATAATATAAAGCGTGGCGAAATTGGAAATCAAGTGGATACCTTTGGGAAATTACAGCGGCGTGTAAGCGTCGTGAGTTTGCTTCGTATTATTGAATTAGAAGGACTCTGTTTTTTATTTGACCACATGCTGTTGTTTAAATACATAGTAGAACTAGTCGTCGCCCGCAACTTTTTTTGGGTCAACTTTAACATATAAAATGGAAAACCGTCCCGTCTTATTCCCGTTCCTGTAGAAATTTCGAGAAATCTTCTCTCAATGCTTCCGTACAGTCCCTAACCTACATCTACTAGTGCTTTTTAAGTCCAGTATCTTTGTTGCGTTTTTTTTCCAAGGATAATGAAATATTTTTTAACACGCAATGTCTCGAAATCGGGTAGTAAATATAAAGTGGAGTGTCTTGACACTCTTTTTGCTTTATATGCTATATGCAGGATACAGCATAATAATAAAAATTATTATAAAAAAATAAGGCCAGTCCTGGCGCAGGGGCTCAAAGTGAAAATCCGATTGGTTGTGGGTTCGATCCCCATTACAGGAGATAAAATATTTATTTTGAAAGTATATTTCCATTTCTTCGCTCTGGTGTCGAGGCAAACCGTGGCGTTGGGTTCCGCCACTCAACACGCAATGCCCCCAGAATTCGACGGAAAGTGGGGCACGGAGTGTCTTAACACTAAGTGTCCTCTACCTCTGCTGCGAGTAAAATACTGCGTGAAGCAGATTTTTTACCATAAAAAAAATAAATATAATTTTGCATATTTTAACTATCAACCACGCAAGAATCATATCATAATAAAAAAACAGAAACATCATTTTCATTTTAAATTAATTTTAATGAGATCCATTCTAAGTCGTAAGCGGCTTAATAGTAGCTAAATCATATTTCTTGAGCGGGTCCCGCTCGTTGATTACTGTTACTCACTAAGACCGTACCCTATCTATATATATTTTTTGCAGATATTAATTTCACTTTCAATTTTTTTAATTACTGCAGTCTCGAGTGACTTCATTAGTTTTAAGTAACGAATATATTTTTGTATTATCTATGAAGTCTAAAATTATGGTGCAGGCACATAATTAGTGAAATATAGAGCTCTCTAGTTTTCGTCTATTTAAAAAAATGTTGAAGTCTAGTGACAGGACACTCTTTCTGTTTAATCAGAACAGAATTAACATTTGAAATCTACTCTTATCATAAGGCTGATAAGGTATGTTTGTATGAACGCGTTAATCCCAGGAACTGCTGGTTCCGTACTTAAATAGTTCATTTATCAAAGAAGAGTACAGGCTATATTAAATCACGTTAATCGTTTCTATATACCCACCTGAATCTTACCTCGGGTATTTACAATGTGTCATTGATGTCATACACGACTCTTAGTTATATTCATTTTACCACGCTGGCGAAGCCGAAGGTAAATCATACAAAAGTCCATTAAAATCATGCCTGTATTAACTAAAATCACAATTGTAATTAGGTTTTATAGTAAGCAAGCATATATTAGAGGCCGTCGTGCTGTAAACGCGACGGTTGTGGGTTCGATTCCCACACCCCACATTTTCAGTTGGTAACAAGGTAAAGCGCGGCGTTGAGTTACGCAATGTCTCAAACATCGGCGGAAAGTGAGGAACGGAGTTCTGCCTCCCTTGCTACAAGCGGAATATAACGTGAAGCTGAAAAAAAAGTATATAGCATATAGTGTCGCTTAACGCACCGTCAATCTAGACCTAAATTAAATATCATTATTATTAAAATCATACATCAGTAAAAAATTATTTGCGATGATTGTGAATCCACCACACACTTGGGAAAATCAGTTAAATTCATTGAATATTTTTAACTTTTTTAATGTGTTATTCCACACTCAGGATGGAAAAATACTTATTTAGAAAACATATAAAAAATTAGGGGGACTCGAACCCACATATCCTGTTAACTGACCAGGTACTCTGACCACTAAGCCATACATTGTATTTTCCAAATAAGTATAATTTCATTGAGTTCCGCGTCTCATCATCAGAGAGAAAAAATCTTTACTTAGATTTACATGCAATACTTTTTCTTATTTATGTTCTTATACTTATTAAAGGCAATGAGAAGCCAGATGGCTTAATAAATATTATTAAAGTACAGTATTCATATAATTTAAACGAATCCCTATTCCCCGGTGACCTCATTAGTTCAAATAATGAGACGCTCTTTGCGGACAGTTCTAAGTGGCGTTGTTACTTGTTGTGCGCTTATAATTAAAAATATATAAAAAACTCTAAGAAAAGTTGTTACATGTTTTTTCAGTATATATGATTTATTGTGTACTGATTTAGCGTCACGCCGTTGTATACCGCATTATATCAGGTCACATTTTTTGAGACATTGTGTGTTTATGTGCGAAAATATTTAATTCGACCCAGTTGAACCAAAAACTACCGTGTTTACAGTCATTCGCTGTACAGCTACGCTACGACAGCTTCATATAAATCATAATAATTAATTATCATAAATCACACATAATCATAATTTTGGTATACATTTTAGGATGTCAGCCATTACACAGGGTTCGAGGCAAGCCAAGGGATTAAGTTTATGTACGCGCAAGAAATATGATATT
Source organism: Heliconius himera (assembly GCA_021202915.1). Classification (NCBI taxonomy): domain Eukaryota; kingdom Metazoa; phylum Arthropoda; class Insecta; order Lepidoptera; family Nymphalidae; genus Heliconius; species Heliconius himera. The sequence continues at coordinate 34,785 of JAJHJA010000022.1, read as the reverse complement.
TTGTATAACGTCATACATAATTAATATATCGCTTGTTTATTAATAAATCTTAATATAAACCCTCATCTTGGTTTATATTGTTACCAAATTATATCATTAATACAATTATTGAATTATTTGTAAAAGAAAAAATATATTTATTTTAGTCGTTGCTAGCAATTTCCTTATAAATTATCATAAAAGTAGTCTAAACAAAAGATACAAACTTTAAAACTACATTTAAATAAAAAATAACATTTTATTAAAATAAAAGTAGCACTATACAATAATTTTTACAATTTTTAAAGTGTTATTCCGCACTAGGACTACGTAAATATTTTTAGAAAATATAATTTTCGTGGCACGTATTTGCATTTGCACATAGCCGGATTCGTACCTGCGCCTCTTGAAAACTGTACAATTGCTGTGACCACTAAGCTATTCTCAGTACGATTTTATTATTTTATCTATTTCGTTTTATTCTATTGTAACAACTTAGTATAAGTTAGAATCTCTATAATGCAATTTTTTATGTTTTCTAAAAATATTGTACTATATTATAGTATTGTATATTATAATATTGTTCTTCATCTTTTCATTTTGTTTCTTCTTTCTTCTTTATTAAATTAATGTTGAGATATACTCAAAGAAGTCAACCTGACTCGATTAGGGAGTCGCGTAGAAACGGACTCCCTACTAGAGTCAATTTCACATCCATGAGCTAAAGTTTTTTCTTATCACTTCTGTTATTATCTTCTTTTACTTCCTTAAGTTTTGATTTCTTATTATTAGTAATATTAATATATTTTCTTATTTTAAAAGTAAAGTATAACTAATAATAAAAAATAAAACTACGTGTTTAGATATTTAAATAAGTAAATACTGGCCATCGTCTCTGATAAAAAGACAACTATCAGCGTTGAGTTCCACCACTCAACACGCAATGCCTCAAAAAAATCGACAAAAATGGGAAACACAGTGTCTTAACACAAGGTTCCCCCTGCCTTCCATGCTATATACTGGACTATATACTGGATACAGTTTGAAGCTAAAATCCAAAAAAAAAAAAGAAATTATACTAAGAATTAATTAAAGCTAGCTTAAATATCTTTTCACAATAACTATAGGTCATCGTAGACCGTAGAAGCAGTACAGATTGTGACTAACGCGGTTATTCCCTCATTTGCCGACGTGATGGAGCCGGCGACGCTTATACCTTCTACGGGATAGAAATTTTCATTTAATTTATATTCTATTTTACGAAGCCGGAGCCCGTACTAAGTGATAGATGTTTATTTTTTGTTAATCAACTTTAATGTAATTATTTTATATTTTATTATATAAAATTCATCATAGAATAAATTTTTAATAGCAACCTCTGAAGAGTTCCACTATGGAAGTCCTAGCTCCATGATCAGACCAGCTCGATGATATGGTATTGTATTGCTACTAACGTATAACTGCATAGTTTATACAATATTACAAGTGGGTGAAATTCAGTTACTTAGATTTTATTACATAGTTAAATATTTATAAGTCGATTTAAAAGTGTTAAAATTATCAATTTTTTTACAAAATTAGAGTCCACAGCAACATCTAAAACTGTCTCATTTTTAAATACTCCCAACATACATACTATATGTATGTATGTATAAACGATATACACCCTAAACTCGTACCAAATGCGATGCGACTAGAAAGTAAATGGAAGTGCTATAATGAGAGTGAATATAAATTACATCAGTATCGGTACAGGAGGCGGCCGACTGTGTAATGTAAGGGAGGGCGAGAGTAGGCGAGGGTACGGTCGTAATGTTTAAAAATCAAAGACTACTAGATTATTTGATACTAAAGGTTATTTTTTTAGTTTCACGCAGTATCCCACATATAGCAGGGTAGGAAAATAGAAAGATATTAAGGTACTTCCCCATTTTCTATGCTATTTTTGATACATTGAGTGATGGAATTAAACTCCGTAGTTTGTCTTACTGCATCACTAGACCAACCGTCGTGTTTATAGTCAGATGGTGTGCCGGTGCTATATGATATTTTTTTGATTTTATAATGAAAAGAAATTTAAATAACAAGAAGAACATAACCACTACATCTTCTCTGTATACTATAGAATCATAATATATGTCAAAAAACAACAAGTAAAACAATATAAAATATAAATAAAAAGATAAACACATTTTTTTTTCTATCGCTACACCGTATATTTAATGTGAAATGTACTGAAAAAATCGTCAGCCGCATAAACGATGTTCTCGCGTGTAAACTTATGGGTCGACTAAAGTCTATTACACGTTCTATTCCACGCTTGATCTGGCAAGACTATTATTTTTACCATGATTTTATTGCTTTTACCCACTGCTTGACACTTTTTATATTGAAATTTAATATAAAAAAATCCTTTGTTGTTACAATTTCTGTGAGTGCAGGATCATATCCCATAATATGGTACATATCTTTCAATTATATACGAAAATTTTGTGTCAATATTTTTTATAATTATTTACACAAAACCTTCAAACGTTTGTTGTTGCTTTACCCCCGTAGTCGGTAGTGTTGTGTATGAGTTGTATGACACAGGAGTCAGGACGAAATCAAAATATCTGAAGCAAATCTGTCCAAAACGCATAATAAATCACGAAAAATGACGTGATTTAATATATCCTTCCTCAACAAACACTATCTAAAACAAAAATATATAAATAAACGAAACAAAGGAAGCATTGGTTATAAAAGATTTAATCAATTTAGGGTGTAATATAACTTGTTTATGTTAGATATCTGATACGTTTTAAACGTTTTGTTTATATGCTATAAATGGAAACCCTATAGCGTACTTTCCGTCCCTTCAATATACCTACGAGTATACATTGCGTGTTAGATGGGTAAAACCCAATGTGAAATTGAATAATTATTTTTTTTTGCTTTACCATTTATCATCAGGCAAGTGTAGGTAGAAAGAGCTTAGTGTTAAGACACTCTGTTCTCTACTTTCTGTAGAGTTTTCGAGACATTGCATGTTAAGTGGCAGAACGTAATGCCACGGTATGATTTGTTACCATAGCAAGAAAATTGTATAAAATTAATTATTTTAATTTATTCCCCCCCAAGTGAGAATCGAATCTACAATTATCGCATTGTTATTATAGAAACAGCTATAATTTCAAATTCTTTAAAAGTAAAACCAATTCATAATTAATAACTGACCCATACGATTGATACTAAATAGTTCTATTATTTTTCTGCCGTTCATTTGTTATTCAGTGGCTGAAGTATAATTGTGTAGACGACTATTCTTGAATCTATTATTTTCTTGATACCAATCCCATTATAAGAATTTAAAGTGGAAATAAATGTACATATTTGATTAAATCCTCATCGTAGTCTGGTAGTAATATGATAATAATTTATGATTATTGGAGGCCCTCGTAGCGCCACGCATAGCGTCTAACTGTTAAAGCGACTGTTGTGGGTTCGATTCGATTTCAATTTTGACTCTGAATCCCGTTACTCAACATACAATGTCCTAAAATTTGACGGAAAATGGGGATCGTAGTGTCTTAACTCTCCGATCCCTTTCCCTACTCCGCTATATGCGGGATACAGCGTGAAACTAAAAATAAAAAGAAATATGTACCTCTAATCGTCAATCAGACATCCGTTTACAAAAACTCGTTGAGTGTTTACGCGCGCTAATAGTGTTGACTAAGGCTAAGAGTCCGCGCACTCGACGTGAACTAGATTGTTACGTACATACGACTGTCGACTACGTACTCTTGTGCAAGCGAGGTAAATAGTTTGTTTGTGTTGTCTTCTTTTCTTTTCTTTTGGTAAAATATAATTGATTCCCCGAATCAGGATTGAATACACTACCATTGTAACCAAACAACACATTACTGTACTATGATGTGGTCATATTCATATTTCATGTATTTATAATTTTGTTTCTTCGGCTTCGCCTTCGGTGTCAAATGAAAATAACTAAGAGTTTTGTATGATATATGACATATTCTACATGGTCGAGGTTACTCTGCCAGCAGGTCGTTTTCTGGCCCCAGGCCTTTCTTCATAAATGGACTGTCCATCGCGAAAACTTTTCAATTTGAACCTGAGGAGTTCCTGAGATTAGAGCATTTAACAAAACAAACTCCATAGCTTTACAATACTATTATAGACATACTTAATAAAAATTATATATAAGCATAAATAATACATCTAGCACAAATAATTATATCAATAAAAGTATAGATAATTTACTAAGAAACAGTCCAAGATATCAAAAGGATCTACAAAATTGTACCAAGTTGTGCACCCTTAGAAACTTTTAATTGTAGCTCACCCTCGCACCGGAAGTGAAATAATTACAGTACTTCATTATTTGTTCTTTATCCTTATGAAAATAACAAGGCAGGGGATATATATTTTTGGTTAAGTATCTGTCTTACTTTATAAATACAAATAATAGCTTATTTATTTGAGGCCGTCATGTTACAGTGACAGCGTGTTATTATGAACACGATGGTTATGGGTTCGATTTTTAATTGGGGTCATTTTCAATGCCTCGTTCTAAGAATAAAACAAAGTGCGGCGTTGAATTTTGTCACTCAACAAGCAATATCTCGAAAATAGGGCGGAGAGTAGGGAGAGGAGTGCTCCAAACAAATTAGGTTACGAGGTTCCCTCTTACCCTCCTATGAAGGAAATAGGGCTGAAGCGTTTTTTAATATAATAAAAAGAAGTTTCACTCCTCAGTAATTTTCGTGTAAATCGAATAAATCGTTCGGATAACCAAAGTATAAGTAAAATTCGTTCAGCGCTACGTAACGGCAACCCCTTTTTCATTTTACGATTGGGTCAGCTCATATTACGTATAATAAATTATAAATGTTAGGATTAGCTTTCGGGATTTACACCCTAAGTCTTTTGCGCTAAAGGATATATTACTTTGAAGCTTAGCCTAATTTATTTTATGCGTGTTCGACCGTTCTTATTATTTAAGTTAGTTGGTTATCGCTATAAAATTTCGTTTAGTGAATTTTGGGTTCAAATTTATACTTAAAATATTATTTCAGTTTTATTCCGGAGTTTATGTTTATTTCAGTTTTATTGCCGAGGTAATTTTTTATCTTCACGCCGTATGCCACGTAAAGTAGGAGAGGTAGAGAGAATCTAGTATTAAGACACTCCGTTTTCAATTTCCATTATAATTCATGTCAACACAACCGTCGTGTTTACAGTCGGACTCTGTGCCGCTGCGCTACGACGGCCTCACAATTATGAACGATCAGTATTTTTTGTTCCACATATTACTTCTAAAACCTAAATAGTAAATACAAAGTTGTCATAAACGAAAAATACTTGAATATTATACACAATACGCTAATAGTTAGGAACATTCAAAACACTCGCGAAGGAAATAAATTTAATTTTAGAAATACCCCTCATTTGGCGCGGAAGGAATTTAAAAACGGGGCCAAGTCGATACACAGTAATAAGATCAAGTAAGGCGGTGTATAGTAAAGTGACTGAATGTTACGTACATACATGTTTATTTACTTATTATATACACGTATACAATTATACATTGTTTAAAAATGGATATATATTTTTTTAACTTCACATTGTATTCCGTACGTAGCAGGGTAGGCAGAGGGAACCTGGAAACCTAGTCTTAAGACACTTCCATTCTCCAATTTCCACTGATCGCCGGAGGCATTGCGTTATGAGTGGCGGAACACAATACCGCGCTTTACTCGTTACCAGAACGAGGAAATGAAAATATAAAATATTTAATTTTCTGGAGTGTGTATCAAACCCACAACCTGTCGCGTTTACTGTGTACGCGTCACAAGCTTGTATCACTGCGCGATGACTGGTCTCTATGATTTATATACATGAAATATGCATTTGTTTTGGGAAAGGTAATTGTGTAATTATGTTCAATTTTGAAGGTTCGAACATGTATTGGAACAGAAATCATTAAGAGTTGCCCAAAATAACTCTGGCAGTACAGCCGGATACATGGAAAAGATTAACTTGTAATAAAGCCTATAGCCATCCTCCATTATTGGACTATACAGTATTGTATGCAAATATATGTATTATGTATTATGTATATGTATTATGTATTATGTATATGTAGTATATATGTAAATAATATGTATTTTAATTAAATCCCTAAAAAATATTTGACCATATCACTTTTAAATATAAGACATGAAAGGCACGTCCCGTTGAAACGTTCTACGCGTCACCACAAAATTAATCACAGCTCCACAAAGTTCAAGAACTCTTGCATGTAAATATAATTTCACTTGTAATCGAATCTGCTCTTCCACAGACACCGTACAGATGTCGACGGCAACTTATTACTAAATTATTGGTGCCTTTGAAGCAGTATTCAGAGGAAATTTTATTAGGGTGTATGAACACTAGCGCTGCTAATGGCCCATTAGACGGGATTGTCGAACGCTAAAGTTTTCTAAATTCAATCAAAGTTCAACTTGTTGTGTATTTTGGAATATCTTGAACAAATATTTTTTTTTCTGTACGTATGATGGTCACAATATTTCTCTTAAGCCATTAGACCGATTTTGATGACATTTTATATTTCTTTGATGACATTTTATTTGAGGCCAGTCGTGACGCAGGGGCACAAAGTGGGACTGTAAAACTGACTGGTTGTGGGTTCGATCCCTACTCGAGGAGATGAAATAATTACTTAAATTTATATTTCCATTTATTCGCTCTGGTATCGAGGCAAAGCGCGGCGTTGAGTTTCACTCAACACGCAATGCCTCCGGAAATCGGCAGAAAGTGGGGATCGATTTGTCTTAACACTAGGTTCCCTCTGCCTACCCTGCTGTATGCGGGATACAGCGTGAAGCTGGTTGGTTAGTTGGTTGGTTTATATCTATAGATAGGTCTAGGTTTTAGATGCAGCTGTCCACGCATGATCAAATGGATATAACTAAGGATTTATAGTAATTAAGGAAAAAACAATCAGACAACAGACATGACATGGCAAAGCCTTTACTAAGATGTGACTGAAGTATGTAAGCTCAATTGTTTTACTAATTTGAAATATTTGTTTCTGAAAAAGTATAAATAAAACATGTTCACAGCAAGAACTCGCATAAGAACATTTCACTCGACAGTCTCATCTCATTCCGTATCCACAAAGCGAAGTATTCCGCTTATTTTTTAATTAACTGGCATTCTTTCAAGTCTCCAGTACAGAGTGGGGGCGGTTCTTTAGAACTTAGGGTTGATTTGGGCGGATATAGAAATTATTTATTGTGACGCAACGGTCGGGAGTTCGATTTCCATTCAGGGGAATTTATTATTTGATTCCCGCCATCTAGTAAGAAAACTTAGCGTTGATATCTGCCTCAACAATGGGACACTCCGTGTTGAGTTGTGAACGGAGTGTCGTAATATTTAGTTTCTGCAAATTTCAGTTACTTCTCACAAATTACGAGCAATCTCCACTGAACAGTAGAGATAAGTAGTTTAATTACGACCGACAACTAAATTCGATCAGTCGACCGAATTAATATATTTTCTTGCTCTGGCAAGGAAAAGTAAGGCATTGATTCCCACCTCTCAACGTAATGTCTCGAATTCGTAGACGCAGAATAGAGTGTCTTAACATAAAGTTCTCTCTGACTACCTTACTATGTGGAATACAGCGTGAAGTTAGTTTAATTTAAACTCATAACCACTTTTTCTATATAAACATGTACTGTCAGTTATTACTAGTTACTAGTTAATTTCTCCTATATGTACCTATTGAAGATTTTGTATTGTCCTATAGTCTGTTTTATCAAAAATATATATATGTTATGTAAAAGAAAACGCTATGATAAAATAATTATAAAAACTGCACAACCCTAGCATGTAGAACTCTTAATGAAATTCTGAAGGTATGCCGCTTACATAGCACATAAAATTGTTAATGTCTGAACAGGTATAAAAAACAAAGTTTAGTGTCTTCTTTTTGGACTAAATCATTTTAATTGTCTATATCTTTTATGTATACGTTTAAGGTATAGGTGATAAGACACTTCGTTTTTTAATTTCCGAAATCGATTTCATAAAATATTTATGAAGACGGTAGTAATCATTTACTACCTTTTTTATTTTCTTTATTATTTCACTTTAATTTTATTTTATTGTGGCCTCACAACTATCAAGATCCTTACTGTAAATCACATGGCTATAAGGTTAATCCCCACATATATCATTTTCCTGTACTAGTAATACAAAATGCGGCGTAGAGTTCCGCTTCTCGAATCGCAATGTCTCGATTTTGGAATATGCCCGGGAAAGGGGGTTTCTTTACACGTTATAACTTATCTTTCCATCCTGCAATGCGTGAATATATAAAAAGTTGTATATTATATAGAACCAACCAAAAGAGCTCTTAGCTTGAAGAAAAGAGAAATATATTAAAACGCTATGTAAATATTGACCTACATTCTTATACTATTGCCACTTCATTCGCATACTTACCTCTCTTGAAAATTATTTGCTCTTCCTCAAAAAATTAAAGTATTCGACTGTTTGTTATAATTTTTTTATTTTATCTGTTTCACGTTGTATCTCGCATCGCAGCGCAGTAGGGTAGGCAGAGGTAACCTAGTGTTAAGACACTCCGTTTGCCACTTTTCGCCGAACTCTGGAGGCATTGCGTGTTGAGTGGCAGAACTCAATGCCGCCCTTTGCCTCGACACCAGAGCAAAAAAACAGAAATATAAACGCAAATAAATATTTTATTTCCAGTGGGGATCGAACTCACAACCAGTCGCCTTATAAGTCACAATTTCTGCACCACGGCTGGTCTCAATTGTATTGAATAAGCGAAATTGTAGTTAATAATATAAATTTCAACGTAGAAAAAAATGAAAGCGCGAAATCTATGTCATATATTAAGTGGTGAAACAAATACACTTTCCTTGAAACCGGATGTAAAAATATATTTGGGGTAGAATTTGAATCCATAACCACTACTTTTTATTAGCATTAGTTAGAACTTGGACGTGTCCTATTTGCGCCAAGGTAGCGTTTACGTTGTTATTGTTCATTTTAAAAAAGATTTTCTGTAACTAATTTTAATATAGCAGTATGTAATCAAGATTATCGTATGAGAAGGCGCAGCATTAAGCGGGATTATAAAAAACCTTGTTAAACTTTAAAGCGCTTTATTTTTTTTAATATTTTTATTTTTTTACGACTGAAGTCGAAACCAGTAGTTTAATTAAATTTTTGGTTAGCGTTAATTACTCTGGACTTGTGACCACCATGGCTTTATACATGCCTCTATTACTTGACAATGTATCCTACATAAAGCAAATATACATACTGTTAAGACACTCCGTTCTCCATTTTCCGTCAAAGTTGTTAAGATATTGCGTTTTGAGTGGTGGAACTCAACACCGCGCTTTATCCTGTTATTAGAGCAAGGAGATGAAAATATTATTAATTTATTATTCATTTGATATAAAAAAAGTTCATTCCCCCGATTGGGAATCGAACCCAAACCCGTCTCGTTTGGTTGCTCGCCCGCTTGTGCCATTGCTTATGTTAGGGTTCATTATTAACTATCATTCCTTGCCAACTCTTCTCTTACTCAATTCATTCATTTTCAAAAGATCTTACAACATTTTCTAAGAATGAGGTAATTAGAAGAAAACTGTAATTTAAAGCTCTACTTCAGAATCTAAATTAGCTTTTTAAGTGTTAAAAGTCAAAAGTCATGTTGAAAGTGGTACATAATAAGGAGCCACTTGCTTTGTGAGTCCGAACCCTTTTTTTATGTACAGAAGCCTACTTTATATTGTTTTCTGTTAGTAACCGGGGTTAAAACTGTTTGGTGCGTTATATTTGACCTATATTTATATTAGATATGCCCATGGCGCGGCTATACAGCCTCTGTAAGTGTGGTGGTTACCGGTTTGATTCCTGTAGTTGGGGATGGAATTATTTTCATTTATACGCTTTGGTAGGTAAAACGTGGTAGTGGGTCTCATCACCCAAAGCACAATGTCTTGAAAATTGAGCGAAAAGTAAAGAACGGAGTTTTTTTAATATGAAGTTCAATTTGTTAACCTAATATAAAAAAATAACCGCATCAAGCGTGATTTTTATCTACTCTCCGTCTATATACTAGTAACCCAACGCTGTACTTTGTCTCACAAGATCCAAGGACCATTTATATTCTGCGTAACTTCAGTAAATACGAGTACATTTTATTGCCATATGTTAATTTCTTAATTTCTTTTTTTTTTTCAGTTTTATAGCAGAAAATAACTGATTTTTCCTAATATTTTAACATAACAGTAAAACAATAAAAAACTATAATAGTACGCGAAACTGTTATACTATGAACTTAGTACCGGAATATCAATATTGACATTTCACATAATCGATTGGAAGTTTGAAAGAGCTTACAAAGTTCATTTTAATGAATTTGAATAAAATTGATGAATTTGCAAATTTACAATATTAAACTTTACAGCTTTATAACTTTATTTACTTTTTTTTACCGGGAATCAAGGAACCTAGTACTAAGATATTCCGTTCTCATTAAGACACTTAGGTTCTTCACTTTTTGCCGAATTCTGGAGACATTGCGAGTTGAGTGGCTGAACTTAACGCCGCGCTTTGCCTCGTTATCAGGAGCGAGCGAAATGAAAATATTAAATATTTTATTTCCTTGAGCGGGAATCGAGCCCACAAGTTGTCGCGTTTACAGTACGCTTGTACTGAGCCATGACTGATAAACTTTTTAATACCGATACTTACCCGGAAAAATGACTTATTATTATCCACCGCTCTAATAAGATAAAATGCATCTTTGAGATCCGCATTAAGACAGTGATTTTATTTTTATTTATTTTCATAAGGAGAAATAAGAATATTGGTTATCATAATTATTATTTGCAATTATTATTAAATAATAAAAATATTGTACGAGTACTTATTTAGAAAACGTATAAAAATTTGAATGTAGCCGATATGGCAAATCAAAAAAAATTGCGTAATTTAGAAAAAACGGGGGTAAAGTTAGCTCTCAGTATGTACATTTAAGGCTTTTATTTCAGCACTATCTAGTATAAAAGTTGGCCTATCATATATATAAAAACCTCTCAACCATACGAGTTTTCTAATTAAAATCTTAATAAAACTTTAAAAAATTGAATGCTTTGTAATTATATTTCTACTATTTACTATTTTAACTTGACCTACATGGGTTAATTTATTTGCTTTATATAACTTTTTAAATTTTCATGTAGAATAACACTATTTGGATTTATTTTTATAATACAACAGGATACTGGTTTCAAGATAAATTATTAAAACATGAAATTTTAATAAATTAAATACAATAATCTTATAGTTCGTGGCTCGTGGCCACTGTGTTGCAATAGGACTGCGTTTGGTGTGTGTGATGGATGGGGATTCGATCTTCACCGAGTATAAAATAAAATAACGAAATATTCTCTTAATTTTCCTGTTTTCACAAGAATTAGGAGTGGCAATGCTTTCCACCATTCAACTTACAATGTCTAGAATTCAGACAGAAAACAGCCAACGGAGTCTTTTATCTTTTATTCACAATCATATATGGGGAGAGAGAGAGAGAGAGAGAGAGAGAAAGAGAGAAAGAAAGAGTAATCGCATAACAAACGTGCGATCAAATAGAAACCCTCCTCCTTTACGAAATTAATAGAAAAATTGTCAATTAAGCTACATTAAGCCTTCTTTATAAAGTTACTCAATAATATATTCCACAATTCTAACCTCTTTTTATCTTCAGTAGGGTAGCAAAATTAAATAATGCCAATACAGCACAAATTGCTCGTACACACTCGCTTGTATGTAAAACGTGAACTAAAGCAATTATTACAGCGTAACGTGAAAGCTCTTCACGTCACGTATATAGCGCGTGAAACGAAAGCTGTTGACCTGTTTTGTTATATAACCGTTTGAATATATATAAGTATATAGATACGTTGAAATATATTAAAGTCATTTCACGCTTTTTCACGCATAGCAGGAAAGGCAAAGAGATCATAGTGTTAAGACACTCAGTTACTCACTTCTAGCAAAATTTTCGTGACAGTGCGTGTTAAGTGGCGGAACTCAACGCCGCGTTTTGTCTTGTCATCAAAGTTAGATAAAATTAAAATGCTTTTTTTAATTTTCGAGACATTGTGCACTGAGTAGTGGAACTGATCGCCGCGTTTTGTATACAAGAGTAGATAAATGGAGGTAATTTATATGAAACTCCCCCGATTTGTATATGAACCTACAAGCACTGCGTTTACTCGGACGTTATTCCACTGCGTCGCAACTGCCAAACTTCAAATTATTCTCAAAATACTATAATAAGCTCTAATCGTTACGTGCTTCTATATTATGTTTCTACAATTCAAAATTTCAATTTCTACGTCAAAATGAAAAACTTTGACATTTCAATACATTTTTTTTTAATAAAAAGTTAATGGAAAACGTTAATATAGATACAGTGGATTTGACTTTGGATATTTTTTAATTTACTCGCTCAATGTAGTCTCGATTGGTATTCTCGAACAAAATGTGCCATACATACATAAAATTTGTATGTTGTTTTTTTATATGTCACGTTGAAAGCATTTGTATGCTCATTTGACGTTTGTATAATACTGTTGTTGTCGATACGTTGTTCGAAAAGGATTAAACATCTATATCGTACACTGTGTGGATATTTATACTTTTCATTATTTATTGTGCATAGTTTAATTTTTAAAGTTATTTACTATTGGCACTGTGACACGGTAGGACAGTGAACTGTAGCGATGCTTGTGGGCTCGATACCCAACCGGGGGAATTTTTATATTTAAATTACAGTCATTACCCCGTCATAATAGATATATTACAGTGTTGACTGTTATTATTTTTTTAATATATCTTTATTACTCAATTTATTGGAGTTAGATCATTGAGTTCCGGCACTCAACAGTCAACGCTTAAATAATTCGGAAATTTTGGAACGGAGTGGCTTAACACTAGGTTCACTCTATGGTTCACTCTACTGTGCGGGATACAGCGTAAAACTAAAGAAAAAAAAAGAAATATTTTAAGTTAAGCCTACTTATTATAATATTGTTATAAAATAATAAATTATAAAAATAAAATATAATATCAGCTTCACGCTGATGAATGAAATATAATATAATAAATTATAATAAAAACTTTAAGAAACTGAATTGATTATTTACTTCAATTTGATACAATTGTTCATTTAGTGTCTTCGACTCTCTAAATATTTACGTCTATCTAAACTGGTAAGACAAAATATGGCGTTATGTTACATTATCGAATACCAAAAAAATTAAATAGAGAATTTCGGATCAAATAAAAATAAAGATCAAGTGCGAGTCTGAGCCAGACACCGAGGTTCTAACAAAGGCGAGTTCTATGAAAATATGCGGCAAAAACAAAGCACGCACGCTTATGTCCGAATGTTAGAATCGTTAGAATTATGAAATATTTATCTATATATTTTGTAATAATTTAAGTTTGATACCTCCACTTATTCTTTACAAAGTGTCTTTCTAGACAGAGCGATGGACGAACAACTAATAGATCTCAAAAAACCTCTATTTTTTATGGTTAAGCCTTAAGCCCTAATTCTCCAGGACCTACCTTATCCCTGATCTCTTGACGCATCTTCTCCCGCTCCTCTTCCATCTTGCGATGTTTCTCCTTGCGTCTCTCCTCAGCCTCGCGGATGGCCTCTTGCCGTTCGCGTTCGGCTTCTTCTTCCTTCTCCTTGTCGTCGCTGTCATCGCCATCACCACCTACTGCGCCTGTAACAATACATTATTGGTTGAAAATAATAACTTATTTAGCAAAATCGTAGTGAGTGTGTTTCTATATATTTTCAAGTGTTTCTATATATTACTAGCAGTTACACGTGGCTTAGCCATTGTGGTCAAATAGAAATAGTTTTATGTTGTGTATTACACGAAACACACTTTGAGTGTCCGAATTGATTCTAATCGCAAGTACAGTAGGTTACATTAACATGATTACCATGTTACATGGCGTACAGCCTCCCATGATTAACAGATTATGCAACACAAAAATAAATTTCTGATTAACTCAATAAGCGTCAAGATCAAGAGTCTTCAACTATTCAATAGAATAGTAAACCTTCTAATTAATAAATAAGAAAGTATTAATTATAGTTGTAAATACATATATGTGTATTAGTTTGCCTAAGCCAAATAAAATGTTCAGTTATACTATTCTATTAATTAAAAAATATTGATTTTAGTTGTAAAACCGCATTATTTAGTGAATTATCCGATGTACCATATAGTACTTATCTTTATGATTTGCTAGTAATCAAACTACACCCCATCTCGTTCCTTTAATGAAACAAAATAGATTTAAAGTGTCATTTTCTAAAGCTGCAGATGCGAAAGCAATTGGACCGCATATAACCTGTAAACGTGATTGCAGTTGCCGAACAGAATTAGAGGGAGCATTTGTGTCCATATTGAATCTGTGCCGGTTTTAACTGGTACGAACAGGTCCAAAGCGGATCGAGCCAGTTCAAACCGGTTCAATCCGATCGAAAGGCATGCGACACGCCATTCAAAAATCCATTACACGTCAATATAAGCATTTGTCCGGGTCTCCGGAATGCCAAGCCTATTTTCCGAGAGGATGCCTTTTAAAAGAATCTACGATGAGTTCGGGACTTCGACAGGTTCGGGCGGGCTGGAACAGGCGATTAGTTTTATTGGGCGACGTTAAATAATTACAAGTGGACGAGGAGAGAATTTTTCCATTGGAATGAAAGTAAAATTGCTTTTTTTTTTGGACAGTTTTAGTTTTTTTTAAGTTTGTTAAGTGGATTTTAAAATTATGTCTGTTATGTATATCCTATACTAATTTAACAGCGGAAGGAGAACAAAATGATTCTTTATATTTTTCTATTTTCAAATGTCGTTCAATTGATGTTCGTGACAAATGTTCTCATGGTTAAAGCTTAGTAACTTTCTTCATTAAATTAATTAATTTATTATTTATTGTTTTCTTAACAGACCATCGTGAGGCAGCGGCTTAGTGGCTATCTGTAAACGAAGACGTTTGTGGGTCCGATTCCCACTCTAGTTAATAAATTACTAACTCGTCTTCTTCGTTTTCGTAACAGATAAAACGCAGCGTTCAGTTCCGTCACTCAATACGCGAGTCTTAAAACGAAATATTTTAATAAAAAGTATAGTAAAACTATACAACTAATTAAAGTTAAAACCTTCCCACATTAATCACTATCAAAACCAATTAAATTCCAATATCTAATCTATTTCAAAATAACTAAATTCCACCATCATAACAACAAGGTAGTCTAAACAAAATGAATGGCTTGTCGGCGCGTATCGGATGCCTTCTGCCCTTAGTTAGACATCGATCCAGGTCATTACCCCGCGGCCCGCTATGCATAACGCTTTGATCGTACATCGTATGCAAAAACTATTTTAGGAGGGTGTAAATTTAAATCTACCCTCTACCCTTATTTTGTGTGCGTTTTTAATATTTTTACAGGTTATCTTGTCTCAATAGAATGTGTTTGGGTGATGGTGGTCGATTTAATTTTTATTTGGGAGATTTTTTTTCGTATTACGTAATATAAAGAGCTGGGATTAGTAAATTTGTAAAATGCACTGAATCTGGACATGGGCAAAAATTTGACAATATAGAAAACAATAAAATATACGTATATGTGCTGATATAAAAGAACGGAATCTCTCATATTCATATGAGGCCAAACGTGGCGCAGAGGCACAAGCGTGCGATTGTAAACGCGACAGTTTTCAGTTTGTGGGTTCGATTCCCTCTGAGTTCTGCCACTCAACATGTAGAACAGAATTCAGCGGAAAGTGGGGAACGGAAGTGTCTTGATGAGAATAGTATCTTAACACTAAGTTAGCGTGAAAATATTTATTAATTTATTTCAGTTCTGTAAAACCAAACAGATGTTTTAGGTATAAATAGTAATATAAACTTTATTTGTAACTAAGGTTAAGGTTCTCTCCAGTCTATGTCGCAAAAATGTTAACAACAATAATTTTTAAAAGTTAAAGAAATAAAAGTTATATTTTATAGAATTAGAATATAAAATATTTATCTACGATTTTGTTAAAGCACAAACAAAAAAGACACCAAAAAAGTTAATACCTTTCCAATCAGACGATAATTCCACGAAAAATGTCAAGGTTTAATTCTCAAAGTACATCAGTATCATTTAAAGTTGCACTCCCTAAGGACGGAAATACCTTGGAACACTCTCAAAATTGATTATTATTTAAATTCTCGAATGAATATTCAGATCTAATATTTAATTACGACTCAGACTTGACGTTCTCAGAAAGTTAAGTAGCGATAGTAGGAAAAGATTTTTTCTATATATATTGTTTTTAAAACCATTGTGGTCCAATTGCTATACATCATTTAAAGTATGATGTTTGCTAGTTAATTTTTTTTACTATTAAACACAGAGTTTTTTAAGGTCATCCCGAAGGAACCGGGGAACCTATGTGTTATGACACTATGTTCTCATTAAGACAATTTCGTTCCTAATTTCAATTTAAATTTTTGGTAACATTACCAAAAATAAGTATACATGTAAATTAAGTACTATTTTCACATTAATAATAAATACATGTAAATTAAGAAATATTTTCTCATTTACTTATTATCTCAAATAATTATGTAAATTAACAATTTGTTTTCATCTTCAAGCATTTTGACATTGTTCTCTAATTTCATTTTATATTCGTGTGCCCTACCTTTCTTCTTATTAAAATCTATTATCTATATTCTTATTAAAATCTTATCTTATTAAAATCTAGCAACAATGCCCTTAATTTTTTGCATATGATTTTATATGTCATGGCTAGAATATGAAAATAATTAATTTCTCCGAGTGGAAATCGAGACCACACTATCGTCACGTTTACGGACAAACTGTTTACCTCCACGACGGCCTCATTATTCCATATATTATGGATACTTATATAGGAAAGGAATCCTCATAAATATAAACAACATGATTTCTACCAGAACGTGTTTAGTGGAAGCCATTGAAGCAATCGCATAGGCATGTATGTATGTGTATGTATGTACGTCAATATCGATTCTCTAACTATTGTTTTTGTGAAAGAAAGGCATTTGGAAAATTTTATGTGTTGTGGAAGTTATGTTGGTTTTTATAGCAGGATTGTATCCTTTTTTATTTCTGCGTTGTTTTCGTGTTTTTTAGTTTGTGCCAGAATAGGCAGAAAAATTATAGTATCAGTGCAGGCAGAAAAAAAGCTTGTGTTAAGACGCTCTATTTCCATACATCGTCAAATTTTCGTGACGATTTGAGTGGTGGCAATCAACGCCACGTTTTTTTAACCGCGTAACGTCATTAAGACGCTGTATTATTTGAATTTGTGCAGGAATAATAGGGCTTTCAAATGGATGCTTCTCTATAAAAGACTTTATTCCACAGATAATAAATAGGTACCATAGATTACAACTAACCCTCTCAATTAAAGCTTTGCGTGAAATTAAATATTGCGGACGTGACATGATGCGACGTGACACGCCGTGACGTGACGTGACACGATGGTTGGGGATGAAACGTCAAATACAACGTGATCGGCACACAATGAGTGCGGTTATAAAGCGGGAGATTGGAGTGGCACGAAGGACTAGACTAATCGTTTATTCGTATTTTTTAGATTTAGTTCTGATATTAGAATATGATTGGTTTCTATTTTTGTATGTTTGAAACAAGCCCATAAACATCTACGCAGCAGAAATTATTTCTCAGTTTTTGTGTGGTAGAATTTATCGTCATACTTTGCTGTCTGTACTTGACTTAAAAATAACTATAACTATTAAAACAAATCATTCTTAAAGAGAGCTTTTTTAATTTTGGAGGGTGGATGAAACATGTATAAAAATTAGCTATTTGCCACTGTATTGTGCTATTTGTCACGACATTTTTAAATGAAGACACATAAATAAACAAATTATATTAAAAATATATATATTTTATAAAAAATAATAGAAAAATAAAAAAAAGTAAATTTATCAATAAGAGAGAATACAATACAAGATGTCAATTTACATTTTTTTACGTACAGTACCAGGTCGGACGTGCCTATGGAAATGAAATGCGCAATAAGGGGACATACCGCGACAGCGAGCGTCGGCAATAAACTATTTATACGCATTTTATGATTAAAGAATGGATGGTAAGTGAGCTTTATTATAGTGAAATTGAAATCTACTGTGTAACAATCAAAATGGGCTTAGTGATATCGGTTTTTCAATACTTTATATTATATAAATTTGTACCTTATTTGTACTAAGTTAAGTGAAGCAAGAAGAAACAAGAATGAAGAACATTTTGCAAGTATTAAGACTGACTTTTAAATTTGTAAACATTAATTACATAAATCTCATGTAAGTGACTATAAAGTCTTTGTTGAGAAATAAATATCTGTAAATATTATTTTTTGAGGAGGACTGTAGGTTATATTATGCTGTGTTGATCATTTCAATATAAACCCTTGTACATACGGTCACAAGTACCTCACTTTACTTGGCTTCGATAAATGGAAATAAATATCAGTACCTAGTATAATTCCAGCCGGAGGCACATAGAGTTATAACGAAACGATTATTATGATATTATATTAATCATAAAGAATCAGTAGTTCCTGACGTTAGAGCGTTCAACCAAACAAACTCTTCAGCTTTATAATATTAGTCTAGATATAGATAGTGTAATAGTATAAATAACAAACTTTAACGTGACGTAAGTTTCTGCTTCAATCACGTTAGCTTTGAGTAATTTAAACTGACTTTAGAGCGTCTCCATTGTATTCAATTAGACTCCTTCATTGCCTTTAGAATTGTAGTATTTAAGTGAATTTGTTTGTTGCTTTATAATGTTAAGATACTGCAGTTCAATTATTTATACTCAAACGTAGTATTAGAATTAGAAATACAATAAAGTAAATACGTTTTCTAATTACGATTAATCAAAATTATTATTTAAGGTTGGCGTGTTAAAATCTTTTTTTTATTGCAGGGTTGGCGGAGAGAACCTCCAATTTGACCAACTGTCGAGACATTATGAGTTGAGTGGAGCAACTCAACGCAATCTTGTCTTATTACTAGAGCATTAATTTTCCCGAAAGCAGAAGGGAATCGAACCCATAATTCTCACAAAGAATTCCTCTTACTCTTACATATTTTTACATTAATATACCTATAAATAGAGTAAAATAAATGCTCGAAAATATCGAATACCAAGCACCGCTATTAAAATACCGTTTCGCAGGTCATTTCAACGTTTGTCCTATCACGAAAACAACATCGTAAATTCGATGAAGCGATTTAATACATGTAAATTACTCCAATGGCCTACATTCTCTACGGAATCACATAAATGCTATAACTTGAAGCTTTTATTTGCTTTATAATTTGCTGGAGTCAGTTTGTTTGATGTTTTGTTGAGTTTTATAGTTTCTTTTTGTAAGAACTGCTTATATATAATACGGAAAGAAGAAGGTGAAAAAATCTTCTAGTTATTTTGAAATTCTAATTATTAAAAATTCCTGTTTATTTTGGAATTTTATATTGCTTTTCCCTTTTTTTGTTAGTACACAACACATCGACCCTTCTTCAAAACTTTAATTCAGAAAGGAGTCCCAGGCCAGTAGTGTAGAGGCCATCGTGGTACAGCGTCTGAATGTAACGTGATAAATAAGTGTCAATTCCTACTCGGAAGAATGAATAATTTTAGTTTTTCCGCGATGGTAAGAAAGTGCGGCGTTGAGCTCAAACACTCAACAAGCAAAGTCTTAATACTTATCTCTGACCACAATGCTATACGCTGGACATATATACAAATAAGTTTAGTTTCATAAAACAGAAACTATTTTTTTATATGGCTTAGCGGTCAGAGCGCCTGGTCGGTCGCCAGGAGACGCGGGTTCGAATCCCACGTTCAAATTTTTATACGTTTTCTAAATAAGTATTTTTCTTTCCTAATTGTGGAATAACACTTTAAAAATGTTAAAAACTCATTTTTATCGAGCAAATTATATGTTCATATAAAATAATTTATGATATGTATACACTCTCCAATTAATAGCCATTGTGGTAGAACAATGTATGGAGTGTTGACTTAATTAAGCCATTGTGAAGTATAAATTACTTTTAATATAAGAAATTGTTGATAGTAGCGTAGAAGGAAAGTAGATGATGATAATCGGTGGTTGTAGGTGCGATTCCAGTTGGTTCCCCCAACTGGGATATTACTCAAATATACTCAAAATTCGATTCAATTCCCACTCGGGGGATTTAATTATTTTGATTACTTCACTCACTGGTGGGATCCACTAAGTAAGAACATATATTTGCTCTGTCTTTGACACCAGCAAAAGATAAAGATATTGCAAAAGTAGATAGATAGACTTAAAAAAAAACTGGGACTATAACATTTTTATTATTTTGTAGTTATATGAACATATAAATTGCTTGTATCCAAAACATGTACCTTTGGACCAAAGATACTGTTATCTTCTACCACTCAATATGCTTTTTTATCTATAGATTTTTCACATCACATTCTTTTCGTGCTAAATATTTAAAGAAATATTATTTAATTAGATAAGGTACACCGATATACTTGCATGTAACTTAAGTGCTTCCGTCAGTTTAAATAGTTCACGAGTCAGTAACTAGCTTATCGATCAATCTAATAATAACCCTCGGTAGGCTGTATTACTCATTCGCTTTGCCGACTTATAAAAAAGATTAAACATTCTTTCGTTATTCTATTTTTCTATAATAAATGCACTTATTATTTATATGAGACTAATGTGCACGTCAGCAGGGGCACAAACGTGTGACTGTTGTGGGTTCGATTCCCACTCGGTGGAGTGAAATATTTGATTCACATCAACGTCATAATACATCTATCTCTAACGGGATAATTCCACAAGAAATATTTAATTTCAATTGTCAAATTCCAACAGCGAGATAAATTCAGAAAAGTTTCATTTTGTTTCTCATCTGAATTGAATCCCCTCAATTGGTGTATCCGAGAAACGTATAAAAGTCATTTTATTTAGTCGTGCTACGCCGTAGCGGCGCCGTAGCACGTAGCGCTACGTGCCACGACACTTACGGGATTCCCAGCATTGTTTAGATTTGTTTTGAAATATTGTTTTGGAAGTTCAAATTTATCTTGAATAATGCACGTAATAAGTTTTGAAGCGTTTGTTTTGTGATTTATTTATTTTTACAAAGTTACATACAAAAAATTTTTATAGACTAATTGTAGCCCGTAACTCCGTTTGCATAAAATGTAAACCGTAAAATACTGTATCTCCCTATTTTCGTAAGATTTTTGAAAAAAAAAACATTTAAAACCATTTCATATATAAGTCAAGCAAAATAAAATAAAAAAAAATATGACTTAGCAGTGTAAGGAAAGAGAACCTAATGTTATAACGTTTCCCAATTTTTGAGACAGTGCATGTTGTGTAATGAAATTCAACTTGGAGATATGGAAATTTATGAAATATAATCATTCTCCCGAGTGAGGATCAAGCCCATGACAGCCCGACGCTGCCACTGGGCCATGACGGCTTCAAAAAATAAAAAGAAAATCATACATAGACATAATTTTTCATCAATTCCACCCGTATATAAGGTTACATTGTTTTATAGTCTCTATAAAGAGCATAAATTCCCCACACAACCACTACACAGTGCTACTGCGGCAAGCTCCTCGTGGCACGACGCCAAATATCTAATCTGCCATGTCGCAACCTGAATAATAATTTTGAAACCATCTCTGTTTTATATTTATACTATGAGTATTGTGTAACGTATGTGTAGTATAATTCACCTTTTTATCATTAAAGTAGGGAAAGAAAACGTAGCCAAGACATGGACGTTTTCAACGCAACGTCAACAATGAAAATTCTGTCAATTTTGGCAATCTGAGAGCTGAGCTATTAGAGATTTGGTAAAAATATATGTACTAATAACTACGTTAAAATATTTAGAATTAATTAAAAAATATATATATATTCATAGTACTGTAATAGATTAACGATTAAAAAATATTTTTCTCATTTATCCTTCGCTTCCAGATTCTCAATTGTACTGATTTTTGCATTATTTGCATTATTTTACATGTAATCTAAAATTGACAAAAAAATCCAATTTTTTAGACCATATCTCAATTCTTTACAGTTGGGCCCAAAAGTCTATCTAGTCTATCTCCTTTGTAGTTTTCTCGAAATTTAATTGGATACAGTATTTTCTACTTCACATTCTAAGGTTTCACGCCAACAAAGTTGTAGGCAACAATAATATAAAATACATACTTAGTATAAAAGCTGTAGAAATATTTTTTTATAAACCATCATCGTACCTAAAACTTGTATAGAGCTTTACTTTCTTAAGATATTTCGTAAATTCAATAATACCATGTAAATGTAATGTATCGTAAATTCAATGGTAAGAGGGGTTGGAATTATTTATTCGACCCCCTAAAGAGAATTCCTGTTACCGTAATATATTTGATTATTATATACATATGTGTGACTTAATAGGAAATAAAATTCACAAAACTATAAGTAAAGTAATGGAATTTTTATTTATACGTACAAATGTATATACCTATTATAAAAATATTTTTACAATAGAAAATATGTATGTATACATAAAGAAAATAGACTTTTCTGAAAGACGGTATTTATTGAATAAAATAATTCGTATTTGTGTGAAACAAAATATTTATATTTAGGGTTCCTTACCTTTTAAGGAAAAAAGGAAGATCACTCTGCTGCACGTCCGTTTGTCTGTTAGTCTGTCTGTCAGGAGCCTTTATCTCAAAAAAGCATTGAAACTCGAAACAATATATTCAGATTTACGTCCTCATGATTTCCTAAAAAAAGCTATTTTCACATTTACTTTACAAAAAAAAGATATCGCAAAGAATGCGTATTTCGATATTATATAGAGATAATTAAAATTAATAGAATACTTCCGGTTACCATTAGCTCAGGAAAAATATACATTTGTCGTTAAATTCCACCGAGCGGAAATCGAATACACAACCTTCACGTTTATAACTAGGTACTGTGTCTCAATGAATGAATAATAGAAAAAAAAATATATAAATAAATATTCTCACCCAACAATTAAAAAAAGAACTTAGGGAAATATCAAAAAACACTTGTAAGCACGACTTTATTAAGTGCTGTAAAAAATTGATCCCGTCTGAAATTACTGAAACCGGATACTCGAGAAGTTAATTAAAGTCCCGACGCGGCGCGGCGCGCGGCCGCAGTACTCTCTCATAGCTTTTTATTGAATTTAATAAAATTAACTGTCACTCCGGATCTGGGTTACGGAACCTATAATATGATATAATATAATTAATAACCATAAATAAATACCAAAAATATAGTTTAAGGAGATGAGCTACGTCACTCAATAAGAAATGTCTCCAAGATTGGATAGTGTGTCGGAAACGTAGTGTCTCAACACTAGGACTACAGCGTTAACTTCAGCGTTAAAATCCGAAACGGAAGAATATCAAAAATAAATTTTACACGCCAGAGGGAGATTCCACTACTAGGGAAGCTAGAGACAAACAAGTGTTAATACACTCCGTTGACTATTATATTAAGTAAACTGTCCGTGTGACAATTGTGTATTCGATTCCCATTTGTTGAAACAAAATAAAGCGCAGTGTAGAATACGGAGATGTATACAAATACTGAAACACGCAATGTTTTAAAATTAGGTGAAAAGCGGAGAAAGAGTGTCTTGACACCAGGGTACTACATGCTTTGTCAGAAGCGCATAGAGCTATAAAAAATATTTATTACCAAAGGCCGTTGTTTTACCTCAAAGCTCTCTTCTAGGCTAGTGGGGGAAATTCAATCAAGTTAACTGAATGTATGGAAGATTGATTTGTTAATTGAACCTGACCGAGCAATCGCGTTTGAATCTTCGAATTGAAACTTGTTTCAAACTTTTAATTATTGTATTTTAGCATAGATTTAATAATGGTATTTTTAGTTCTCTATAGAGAACATTTAGAATACTTAGACAGTTATTTTTTTTTTACTTAGAGAGTTAAGACTATAGCAAAGAGACAAAAATTTGATACGAAAGTCAGCTGTGTATTTCACCACTGAACATGTAGTGTGAAAGTGGAAAGTGAAGAACGGAATCTTTAACTTCGATTGATTCGGCCTACCTATAAGTAAAACTATATACAACTATATAAATAAAACTCTTCCGTTCCGAGTTACTGACAGACATCACACAGGCGAAACTAGTGAACTTAAAAGTTTGGTCTACTTAAAGTTGTGAGAGTGTGGGGGAGACTTTAAGAGAGAATTTCTCGAAATTCCTACGGAAACGGAAAAAGACGGGATTTTCCGTTTTACGTTTTAAAATCCACACAAATAAAGTAGCGAGTATTTATATCAAGATATTATAATGTATTCATAATTTTTCACCGTATGTACTGACTTCCTTGTAGGATTGCGTGCCTGGTGCCCTTACTGTAAAATAATATTTATTAAGTAAAGCATTTTTACACTGATACTGATACCGAACAAGTTGAAATATTTTATAAATTACCATTCTTTTATTACAATAATAAAAAATAAAATAATTAGAATTCGATTCTAAATTAAGGAAAATACATGTTAAATTGCGCATGTATTTAAATTTAATATATTTATGTTATGGGCGTACTGCTTTAAATTCTGCTAAGAAAATGAAATATTTAAAAAAAGAGAGAAATTCGAAAAAGGTGTCACTTAACGCTACATTTGGCAAAATATAAAAAAGTACATATAACCTTAGATCAAAATTTGGTACGAGTGTGTATAAATGGAGCTTTGACCCAGTTATGTAGGGTTAAGAAATGGACGCCATACAAATACTATGGCTTCTTTGTCTTTAGTGTAAGTAAAAATCTCATTAAATATATGAAGACTTATGGACAGACAGATTATTTGATTATAATTTGTTATAATTATGAATAGTTACGTTTGTTGTGTTATTCAAAAAGATTTGAGGGTGTCGTAGCGCAGGGACAGCATCTGATTGTAAACGCAATGGCTATAGGTTCGATCTCCATTCGGGGAAATGATTCTATCTAGATCTGCTAACCAAAAAAGCAGCGATTTAGAATAAGTAAACAAAATTAGCTATTTACCACTTGAACTTGTGCACAGACTTTATTATAAAAGAGATATAAATACACATTACTCATATGTATATTTAATATTATTTTAAGAGTATGTTTGGTTAAACACGATAATCTTCGTAACTATTGATTCAAATTGTAAAATTATTTTTCTGTTGAATAGTCCATTTGAAGAAGGCTGTAACGTTAATTGTTTCAATGTAGACCAATGTTTCTGCGTTTAGAATTATATCCAGCACTTTTGTAATGTGTCATACACGATTCTTAGTCATATCCATTTTGTTACGGGGACGAAGTCGCAAGACTAAAAATTAATGTATAAATATCTCTTGAAAAAACGGTGACAAAGTAAAAAAATAAAAAATAAGCTTAATAATATAGAAAGGTGAATTTTGAAAAACACATGATAAAAATCAAAATGTACCAAACAAGGTGTATTTTTCTAAAGTAAACGTATCATCTGAATTCTCATAAATATTTTCTTGGCACTTCTTCAAAATGGCTTTTAGTTGTTTTCGTTACCTTTTTGAGGCTTATAATGTTGTCACGTTGAGTGTGTTGCTTTGCAACGCTGTTTTTCATGATATTATTAAATGTATGAATGTGTTTTTAAGGGAAAAAAAATCTTGAGAGATTCGTTTAATTATAACTAATTCAGATAATAATTTGACTATAGATAGGATTTAATTAATATATTTTTTAAAATTATAATCTAGTGTAGGCACTAGTATATAAATGTAAATAATATAAATGTAATCACTTTCCCGTTTATAAATGGGTACAACAATTTTAAAGTCGGTTAAAAATACCATTTTTCGTACAAAATACCAACTTAAGGTGACTCTAACACTATACATAGATTGTATATTGTATATTGTAGTAATGCGTATGAAGCCATACATTTATATACCTCTAGCAATAGTGTCACGCGACGCGAATGCAAATGAGTGAACGTTGCTAGCCCTCACGTGAACCTTAATGTACTAAGAAACGTATAAATATGTAGAGATGTCTAATAAACTTGTGTAATTTATTTCCTTTTAAATAAGTAAAGCCTTATGTAAGGTTTTAATTTTCAATTAGAAATTTTCGGCGTTAAGTTATTTTTTGAGACGACATATTGCGACTGTTTTGGGTTCGATTTCTTTTCGGGAATGTTTTCTTTTAATATTTATTTCCTCACGCTGGTAACAAGTAGAAGCGCGGCGTTGAGTTAGCTATTAAACACGCAATGTCTTAAAATTTAAGCCGTGCTTGGGGAACGAAGTGTCTTAACACTATGTTCCTTTAGTCTATCCTGCTATATATGAGATAAAGCTTGATAAATAAGTATACAATAAATATAAATGCAATTTCTACAAATAGGAGTCGGATCGAAAACTATCAACAACATAGCAAATATTTTCCTATTAGAATAACAGAACATATCCCGAGTTCTAAAGTACACACATAGTGTAACTCAGTAAAGGTTCCGTAATAACCTTGGGACGAAATTATATTACAAAAGTAAAGGCAGACGGTTTCCTATTTTCTTTTCTTCTATTCTATATTGGGAAACTTAGTCTATATAAAACAAAATATACAAGAACGGTGAATTTCTTTTAGAATGTTATAATATAATTTCTATATTTAAACTTATGTTACACTGTGCGTGGTTAGCTTCCGTCTTTGTCTGTTAATTGGCGAAGTTCAACGCCGTGCCTGGTCTTGTGTCCAAAAAATGTATTTATAAGACAAAGTCCAAAATAAGTAGTCATTCATTTCAATATATTACATGCTTTTGAAAGTGCAGGAAAAGTGCAAAATGAAAGTGAAATAGCGTGAAAGCTTCACGTTATTTATCGTTTAACAAACACGGCAATATCCAAGGAATTAGGTCTCTACTATTAAACTGGTCGTTTGCCTCCGATCTAGACATAGTGTTATTGTCGTTCTACTCTAAATGTACTAGTTATTAGCTTGTAGTTTGTTTATTTAGTACCAAATTAATAAATTAACTTATTAATATTAAAGCCTGTTGTGGAGCAGTGGTGGTGACTGTAAACGCGACGGTTGTGAGTTCGACTTCCATTTAGGAAAATAATTATTTTCATTACGCGGTGGTTATTTCTGCCACCTAATACGTAATATCTCAGTAATTGAGATGTCCGTGAGAATGGAATGACTCAACATAAGGTTCCCTCTGCCTAACTTGTTAGATACGGGATGC
Source organism: Heliconius himera (assembly GCA_021202915.1). NCBI lineage: Eukaryota > Metazoa > Arthropoda > Insecta > Lepidoptera > Nymphalidae > Heliconius > Heliconius himera. The sequence continues at coordinate 7,273 of JAJHJA010000022.1, read as the reverse complement.
AGGTGAATTCAAAGACAAATAACGAGAAAGCTTTACGTGATCTATCGTTTAATAAACACGGCAATAAGAACGAAATTAGGTCTCTACCATTAAGCTGATCGTTTGGCTGTGATCTAGATGCAGTGTTATTGTCGTACTACCCTAAATATACTAATTATTAAGTACGTAGGATTACTATGTAAGATTTTGTATATATATAATTAATGTTACTGTTACTTATACTACGGATACGTTCATACAGAATCCTGCATATAGATCTAACCGCCATGGCAAAGGGAGAAAAGGAACCTAGAGCTACTAATGTCATTTTCCACGCCTCTGCCAATTTTCACGGAACTCAACAATGCGCTTTGTCGCGAAGAAATGAAAATAAATCATTACTTCGAGTGAGAATCGAATCCATAGTCGTCACGTTTACAGACAGACGCTGTACCACTGCGCCACAACGCCTTCATTATACATACATACTACATAGTGATATACAAATTTATCAATTAGTAAAGCCACTTTGTTTTACGACCGCACTATAAACGATCAAATGAATTTAAATTTAATACATTTTCAATGTTTATGACGCGGCAGTAATGTTTAATTATACAGCATTTATTTAGAGCACTTTACAGTAATTATTTTTCAGTAAAACTTATTACAGCTCAAAGTACCAGTAAATTTCAATAGTTAATAATTTTACAGTAGAACTCACGTGATTTTATAAGATTATTGTGAATTATTGCAACTTATTTAGTTGGGGTAAGTCTATATATTATACTTAAAAGAATGTTCCTAATTTCAAAAAGAGAGTATAAATTTTACTCTTAAAAAGTGATCAAAATTGTGAGTTAATTAAAGCTATAGATATTTTCAGTTCAACCAATTCCATTCGAAAGTTGCAAAGCAAAATGTGGCACCCAGTTTTTCTTCTTATTACTTCTTTTTCTAATTAAATTGCGTTCATCTATTCTAAAAATAATGACAAATATTTTATATAAGTTTTATTGCAGGAAAACAAAAGAACCTATAACCAAAAAAAATTATCTATATATTTTCTTTTTAGTTTTTTGCTGCATTCCAAAAATAGTAGTGTACAATAGATTGTAGGTCGACCGACAATCCTGTAATTGATACGGAAGTTTTCGTGGGTGAGTCAGATTTGCTCTTAACCGATTTTTTATATGAAGAGAGATATTTATATTTTTATTATTCCATTTTGCAGCATCCATCCATTTTGGGCACATCGTAGGTAGTAATGCAACCTAATATCACAATTTGTGTCACCAGTCATAGGACAAAAGAATAATTTAAATATAACAAATCCCTCGAATCGGAATCGAATTTACAGTCAACGCAAGAATATTATAGTGCTTAGTAACGGTTGTGGATTCGACTCCCATTCGAGGGAAAAAAAATATTTAATGTTATCATTTGCGGAAATATATCTTAATGGGAACGGAATGTCCATTGTTACACTAGGTTCCCAGGTTCCTTTTGCCTATCCTGCTGTGTGCGGGACACAACGTGAAGCTAAAAAAATATGTATATCTAACTAGACATATGTACTTGTACATATATAAATTAAATAAATTAAAAAAAAATATTTACTTGTACATATATCTAATATTTGTAACTACTATACATTACGATATACCTAGTAAGCTATACTTAGATATATAGTTAGTTATAAATCGCATCCACCTAAAAGGGAATCGCTGTCCCTCACTAAGACGCCTCTTGTGTAATTGATACTGTTCGCACTGTGCTATAAACTATTTTATGTGAAAACGCAACATATCTCAACTCTAAGTGTTAGGGGAAGAATCGTTAAAATTGCTATTTTTTTTCAGCTTCTTAATGTATCCCGCTTATGACAGGATAGGTAAAGGGAATCTAGTGTTAAGATACTCCGTTTTTCAGTTTCCGGTTAAATTCAAACCATTTTGTAGTATTATAATTATCTTGGAAGTTAAGTTTGAACGTAAACATAGATCTTGATTTCTATCAAAACTTATTTTGACTTAGACCATGTATCATAAAAAATTGATATTTTACAAAAAATTTCATAGTTTTTAAGTCATTATTTTGTCACGTTGTATCCCGCAAATAAAACTATATTAATAGTATAGCTAAGACCTCCATTGTTCAATGTTTAGCCTAAAACAGAATGGGTCTAAGTAATATAATTTTAAATTAACACTCTAATTCTAATATATTTATTCCTGAAACTGAACTATTGCATCAGTATAGTACAGTTAGACTACATCCCACTGCGCCACGACAGCCGCGTAAAGTTGTTAAAGACATATAATTTAGTTTGTACGCTTGAGATTTGTCTAACAGTTTCAATGGAACTTTTAAATTTTTACTTTATATAATAATTTCTTTAAGAAAAACTTTTAATACACTCAGGGGTACTTAAGATTTCTTTTTCTATTTCTATTTATGTAGCAATATTTTGTTGTGTAATATTAGTATTAATATAAGCAACGTATATAAAGTTAGATATTATATAGATTACTGAAAACGATTTTTTTTATATATACGTTTTCTGAATTATATATTTACATATTTAAACTCATATATAACTAGATGATTGACAGACAACATACATACGAAACTGCTGGACTTAGAAAATTGAAATTTATTAGAAAAATCTTTAAGTCTACGACGACAAGTATAAAACATAGTGACGTGTCAATAAATTCTCCCTGCATTACATAGACAATAAAATAAAGAGAGATTGAAACATATTTACATAAATACGATTTTTGTGTAAAACGTACGAATATAACGTCGAAAACGATGCTAGTATTTCTATCTAGGGACTAACAAATCTAGGTTTTGGCTGCCTTCCAAATTCTAAATTATGAACTACCCCTGTAAAGTGCACGTTCGTTTAAATAGGATATTTTTAAAGTGCCATTCGATTAACCGATTTTCAAAATGGATTTTTAAAATGGATAGTTATAATTTTTTGTATAAAATGTAGCTGAGATCGCGTAGTTCTTTTTAAAACTGCATTTCTCTAAATCCTGCATATAACAGAGTAGGCAGAGATTCCGTTACGCTCTTTTCGCTCAATTTTACAGACATAGTGCGTTGAATGGTGGAATTCAACGCCACGCTTTATCTTCTTGCCAGAGCCAAGAAATAAAAATGATTCATTCCGAGTGGGAATCGAATCCATAATTCTATATCAGATATTTAAAATTTTAATAGATATATAAATTTTGACACAGAAATATTAAATTAGTATTTTTGAGTATCTCTCAGAAACTAATACAAGAACTATTTATTTTTATATATATATATAAATGTAAATCTATTTGCTTGCTAAACGTGGACCGAATAAAACAATCCAAAGAAGAAAATTCATTTTTCTTCTTTCCAGTAGCTGGAAGCTCGAAAGATAAAATGTGAAGTTACATAATTCTAGTATAATATGAACCAAAAAAAAACTTAAACTTTAATTCATAAAATGCGTATTTCCTGCCCTTTTGGAGAGTAGCCAAGTAGGTTACGCCGCGTAACCTACCGCTTAAATAGGGCATTCGCTTAATAAAATATTATACGAGCTTAGTGTGTGAGACGATTTATATTAAATACTTATATTTTTTTGAGAGATTATGAGGCCGGTCGTGGCGCAGCGGCACGAGGTGTGACTGCAAAACCGACTGGTTGTGGGTTCGATCCCCACTCGAGGAGATGAAATATTTACTTAAATTTATATTTCCATTTCTTCGCTCTGGTGTCGAGGTTAAGCGCGGCGTTGAGTTCTGCCACTCAACACGCAATGCCTCCAGAATTCGGCAGAAAGTGGGGAACAGTGTCTTAACACTAGCTTCCCTCTGCCTACCCTGCTGTGAGCGGGATACAGCGTGAAGCTAATTTTAATTTAATTTTTTTGATTTTTTATGGAGCTGAGTTTTACAACCGAAGAGTGTCCATTCAGATTTTGTTTAGGGAAGTTAAACATTATCAAAGTTCCTTGTCTTTATAAATCCTCAAATATGAGCAAATTAGAGAGTTATGTCTCTATGTTCTCTTTATACAAAAAAATAAAACACATAAATCGGAAAAATGGATATAATGCTACGTTTTAGGCCGTTGACTTGACTTGTAAAAGGGAAAAGAGAAAAAAGTAAAAGCAAAGATGATTATTATATCTGCTTTACTGTTCTATACACCATTTTTTTTTCAGTCCAAATAAAGCTATTGTTAAGTAAATTCTGTGTATTTAGAGCATCGTTCCAAGTTTCACGGTAAGCTAGCGTAGACTAAAAGTAAATTTTGAAAGGAATTTTTGAAAAACATGTTGTATGGTTATTAGAAATATTTCAAGCCGTGCCTTTATAAACGCTGCATTGCAGAGCTATTAAATGAATGTGCTGGGATTTACGTACGGACGTTATGTATTTTATCAATATATATATATATATATATATATATATAGAAAATGATTTAAAAATTAGGTGGCTTATCTTGTGAAATTTTAAATTAAATATTGTGTTGTGGTTTTCATAAAATATATATAGATAATATATAATATTAATTATTATAAATAATTATTGTGATTCTAATGTAAAAAAATAAAATATTTAAGCTTTTTCAACAATATTGAATTTATGCTTGAAATTTGAATTTAACAACTATTGCTAAGGTTTTTGAATTTAAAAATAATATAGCTAAATAAAAATATAAAGAGAAAATATCCTGAATCAATGAAAGTATCATTACATTATTTTTATTTTCTGAAATTAAGAAAACGGCAAAACTGTCGAAAAAGCTTAAAATAAAATAAGAGAAAACTCAACTTACCTATGAAATTCATCTTGAAGTTCACCAAAAAAATTGACTACCCTATACTAAAGTTTTCATATAAAAATACTCTTTATTTTATTGAGCACCAAATATTTCTATACAAAATACATGATACGTATAGTTAAACTAACTAGGTTTTGGGAAAGCGATTACATATTGAAGGCAGCACGACCGTCCGTCGCGGAAGGCTGAAGGCGAATGCTGGCTTTACAGCCTCGCACCGTTATTTATGCCACGCCGTAGGGGTGAAACCACCCCCCACCCCCTCCCCTAAGTGGAAAGGAAATGGAGGAGCTATTGTCAATCTGTAATGGGAAAGGAAAAGTTGGTTCCCGTCAATTTGTAATAATTGTAATTGCCGTTCTCTTTTGTACTCTAAAATCTTAGATGTTTAAGTTACTGTGAAAATGTGACACAGATATTGAAATGTAAATCAAAAATATATAAAGGTATATTATATATATTATATACAGAATTTTTATACATATACACAAAAATTGCGATTATTCATATAAATCGTGTATATAGAATGATTTTTAAAGTAAAAATCTTATTAGATCAAAGTAACCCATGTTAAAGATAGTGGACCAATACAAAATAAATAAAAGGAGAAACTAAGAAAAATTGCCAGTATATATCATTCGGTTAACCCTCACAGGCGCGTTTTGCGCATGTGTGGCGTAGAACAAAGGGGCCGTAGGGCGTGGCCTGGTGCGTGTGTGAGTGCGTTAAATCTTTTATAGGTCGATGCATTAAGTAATTTACTATAATGTATTGCATTTGACAGAATATCGTGGGTCTAGTTAAGATTTTCGAATTATTTGCCATAATATTTGTGTTATTTGTAAATTTTTTTTTATGAAAAATGTAAACGTGGCTTTATTTTATATTTTACTCGTCGTTTTTATATTTTTTTAATAAAAATATGATTATGGTTATGAATATTTTACTTTATTAATGTTATGTAAATGTTTTTAGTAATTTAATGTTATATATAGCCTTTCTTAAGTCCTTAGTCATAAAAAAGCTTTACTAAAATACATAGTACGCATTTATGATAAGAAAAAATAAATCTTACTAAATTCTACCTATAATAATAAAGGAGAGCAAAATCAAAATGTTTAATAAACGTTAAATAAGCTTCACAATCTCTTGCATCGCAGATAATTCCCAAGCGATCTTGTTTGAAAGTCTTGTAGTCGGTTTCCTAATGTATTATAAATATACAAGACTTTTTATATTATACAGGGTAGATGCAGTTTTATATTTGTATATGTAAATGGTTATTTTACTTATTTAGAAAAAGTACAAAATTTTAACGTAGCGGGCTTTCAACCCGCGCCTCTTGGAAACTGTCCAAGCGCTTTGACTACTAAGCTACGTCAAAATTCTTATACGCTTGTGACAACTTATTTCTTTCCTAGGAGTAAAAAGAGAGTAAAACAAATATATAAAAATAATTATTTTGCTTGTGTTCTGTTTGATATATTTTTAGATTAGAATTTTTACTTATTTTTATTGAAGCTAAAAAAATATTTTTATATAGATAAAAAAGCAATAAATATTTTTATATGCCAAAAAATTAGGAAAGACGTAACAATTTTTCTATTTCTTAATGTAATTTGTAATTTTATATTATTGTTTAGATTTTAACAAATGTTTAAATTAAAAAAAAGAACTGACATAAAAACTGTGTATAGTATAAGTGGCCTGTAAGCATCTGATAACTTCAAAGTTTGTTTATTTTTTCATGAAAGTTGGTGAATTTAAAGCGTAATATAAAAAACCAAAACAAACTATAATTAAAAAAAACATATTTTTTTGTTAAGTTTCAATTAGATTGCGTAACGTACTTCGATGAAAATTTCAAAATATATTGAATAAAAAATATTGAAATTGATAATGTTATAGTGTACACATATATTCATACAGTTATTTATGATTAACTCTATTATATAATAAGAGAGTAAAAATATTTTGTCTGTACATTTAGTAATTTTGACTGAAAGGATAGAGAGACACCAAAAAAGAATAATACAAAGCAAAAATATATATTTTTAATTTCTTGTTAATTAATAATTGAACAAGAACAAAAAGATGATTAAAATTCTATATCGTATATTTGGAATATAGAACAATTTGAACCAGCGTTTCTTCTCATAAATCCTTCAACCACTGCACTACAACGGTAAAATTATTATTAATACATTAAAATGCAACCGCGAAACCACAATAAGCGTGGAATGCAATAATCAAAGAGTGTAATGATGCCGGTATTTAATATAATATTCAAATTGTGTAAATGTATGGGGATAGTTGAGACGCGAGCGGAATTCTAATGACGAAGATTCGATTAAACTTCTCACATACTCAGTCACGTTTATATTTGGCTGTAAGCGCAACGGTTGTCGGTTCAATCCTCACTTTGGGAATATTTTTTTTCGTTTTTCTATTTGGA